>JADLZN010000099.1:0-63026 GCA_018155175.1 Sinocyclocheilus anophthalmus
TGGAGGCATTGCCTCCTCTCATGTGATTTTCCCCCATTCATTCTCAAGTACCCCTCCCCCACTGCACGGTTTAGTTGGTCTGTTAAAACTCAATGGGCTCAGGGGAGGCGAGAGAGACTCGGACTCCCGCTGTAACTTTACCTGCTGGTGTCACTGTTGGAAAATGTTTCTTTAGAAAAACAAGTGATTTATACACTTTTTAATGTTATATTTTGTAATATTGGCGTTGTTTTATTTTTGTACTACTAATTTTTTCTTATCCAATATTTTGAAGATATACAGTATATACACAATTAAATTTTTCTCTGCTTTGCACACATAAAGTTCAATAAAATTACGTTTGAAGAAAAATATTTTTTTAGCTATGTAATATATATAATGTATTACATTATGCATGATAAAATATAAAGATTTCACAGTGATTTTATTCTGTAAAGTTTTTTTTGGTTACTACAACATTACTGTAGTAAAACCATGTTTTACTACGTTTATACATTTGAAGACGAGCAGAGAGTATAGAATACTAGATTTAAAAATTAGCTAGCTAGAATACATGCATATTAACAGCGTAAACATGAATTAGCCATGCAACCATATAATATGATTAAATGTTAATACATTAAGTGTATCAGCAATCATAAATTTCTTAGAAATATACTTTACCTAGGTGACGAGGATCACTCAGTCGCTTTGTGTCAAACTCAAATGCAGTTACGGGGTTTTTGACCAGTGAATGTGTGCAAATGTGCATTTCGTGCGTCATTAAAACGGCGGCATTACGTTTTCATCACCTGGGGCAAGTTCAAGCTCAAACCGGTGCGCAGCGTTTTGCTACGGTTTCCGGTTTGAACGACATGTTTCCTGGAAACGGTGTGCAACGGAGTTTGAGATGTGTTTTCTCTTGTTTGTGGGTGTGTCAAACATGTCAGCCCAAACAGCAGCAACATGTATATAAACCACGAGGTATTAAAGAGACAGCTAGCACAATGCAATTAACATCAAAATAAATTCACAAGAATTTAAACAAAGTATATTGTTTGCACATGTTTATTAACAGTAAAGGCAAAATAACTGAAATAATAAGAGCACAAGTATAGAAGTAAAGAACTTCTTTAAGTCTGTCTAAATATAATTTAGTAATTGCAATGTCTTCTGGTCCATATCCTTTCCTTAGGAAGGTGTGCTAGACACTGATTAATGTAACATAAAAATACTATACATATTTATATATTTTGCAATTGTATTATGGAGTGACAATTTCATAAACTTTTCTATAATGGTAAATATTACAATATCATAACACAACAACAGCGATCAGCAATAATGATAAACCTAATACTCACAATAAAAAATAATAAAGTCATATAGGTCATAACAAAGTCTCGGAGGTAAGAAGTGGATAATCCTTCACCTGAAATGTTTGTCTTTTCATCCTGAAATGCAAGGCAAATGTTGGATCACAATAATTAGGAACCACAGTTTCCACAAATCCCTTCATTTGATTGGGATGTTCTCTTTTATTCTGGAGGGCAAGGGCAATGACTGTAACATCGAGCGTATTTTGCAGTATTAAACACGTACTTATACCGATTTCATCAGGCTCCGAAATTCTTCAAAAAGAACACAAAGAAAGGCCTTCTCAGATGCCATAGTTGCAACTCTTGCGTCATCAAAACAGGGTGTTCAACGCACCACCGTTTCCGTTTAAAAAAAACGCACCGTTTTTGTTGGGGCTGAACGCAGCCCAGGTGTTTGTTGTAGCTATATGGGCGCGGTGCTCAGTTTCAAATACATAAATGATTAGCCTTTATAGACATAGTGTTTCTTGAGTAAAGAAAACACTGTACTTATTCAAACAACAAGATCTTTATTTACCCTTGCAGACCTAGTTCAGCTGCTGTGGAACTTCAGTTCATTCAGTCAAGATAGAGGGGGTGGAGTTATGAGGTGTACTGACAGTTTGAGCGGATCCAACAAGATTAAGTCACAAGCTCTTTTTAATACCTTTAATTAGCTAAATATTTGTAAAGCAGACAAACAGATGTAAAGGGTGACCAATATCATTGATTTATTGAAGGCAAAAAAAAACACCATCACAAAAAAAAGGGCACTTCGGAGTGTAAGGGCAAAAAGGGCATGTGCTCTGCACAGGTTGAGCCCTACCTGTGCACGTGCCTGCTGAGTGGTGTCATGTGAAGCCGACCATCTCCTCCAGCCTTGTGGCTCATCGTCTCAGCTGGCTGCAATGTGTTCTTTTCTTAACTGCTCCCACTTACTGTTTAGTCCCACCTAGCCTAACTATATGAAATGAAAATTTACAAAAATGTAGTCAGTACTTTTTAAAATTGTAAGAAATAAAAATGAGAAACATTAGAAATGTATTTTAGTGAAGTATTCAGTTTAAATTACACTTAAGTTAAGTACAAACCCCCAAAAACAATATTTAATTTCAGTAACGTTAGTGAAATAAAATAAAAAAACTCTTTACACCTATGCATAAAACGAGACATTTCATGGTACATGCAAGACATTTCATGGTACATGACCCGTTTCTGCTCACCTGCTCCCTGGTTGTCTGTTTAATAGCATTGACCCTAAATAACATGTGAATATAATGTTGGCTACTTCAGAAAACAGAAAATAAGCACATCTAAAAAAATCTCTTACTTACCTTTTTGAAAATGTCGAGGGTAAACGAACATAACGGAGATATGTTGGCACTAGATGATTTTGGCATATAATCGCTGCGGGGGTGGGGCCGGGGGGCGGGGGGGTGGGTGGGGGAACCCAGGCCAGCTGACGCTGCGACGCCTCTTGTTGTTTAGTCTTTTTTTTTCAAGTGTGAGACCTAAAATATCTTTCTTCGTGGTGAGTTTTTGACCTTTTCTATCATGTAATTTACTATTGCAGACTTTAAAACAACAAGAACGTACCCTTTTAAATCAAATGAAAAAGACAATTCTCCAACTACAGAACACCTCGGCTTTGATACCTTACAAATGGCGGCGATACCCAAAACGCACTTCGATTCTCGTGAGTGTGATGTCACCTGACAAAAAACGATTGTCAAGTGCCAAGCATCTGTGCTGTGATTAATATATATATATAAATTCATATAAAAATGTTGTGACTTCTGCATAATGATTTCATGAATTTTCACTGCTTAACTCCATTAATGAGAGAGTCATACTTAATTTAAATGTGTATATCAACTGTAAAACAGACTTTCAAATCAGCCTGTTTACTATATTATTTCGCTCACTCCAGTAAAAGAGTTCTTACATCAGGTCCCTGGTGGGGCTGTATAGGAACAGGAATGAGAAACCTGCTTTACAGATTCGCAGGCACACCCGTTTTACACACATCACTCCAACACAGCAGCAGGAAACAGGAATCACATGATTCCAGGGAAAGATAAACTGAAGTGCAGTTAAGCTGTTGTGTGTTTGTGTCTCTGTATTCATGCTGTAAAATGGCAGAAGCCAGATTTTCTCAGGATGAGTTCACCTGTCCAGTGTGTCTGGATCTCCTGAAGGATCCAGTGACCATTCCCTGTGGACACAGTTACTGTAAGAACTGTATTACAGACTGCTGGGATCAGGAGGATCAGAAGAGAGTTTACAGCTGCCCTCAGTGCAGACAGACCTTCAGTCCAAGACCTGCTTTAGCTAGAAACACCATCTTGGCTGAAGTGGTGGAGAAACTGAAGAAGACCAAACTCTCTGCTGACTGTGACGCTGGAGCTGGAGATGTACAGTGTGACGTCTGTACTGGAAGAAAATACAAAGCCGTCAAGTCCTGTCTGATGTGTCTGAACTCTTACTGTCAGAATCACCTTGAACAACATGAGAGTTTCTTTAAAGGAAAGAGACACAATTTGACTGATGCCACTGGACGACTGCAGGAGATGATCTGCCAGAAACATGAGAAGCTCCTCGAGGTTTTCTGTCGCACTGATCAGATATGTATATGTGTGCTGTGTATGGACAAACATAAAAACCATGACATTGTATCAGCTGCAGCACAGAGGACAGAGAAACAGGTATTTAAATCTATACACTGATGAAATATTGCTGACACTTAGTCCCGTTTCATGTTACATTGTGCACACTGTGTTCATCAGAAGAAATGAATAGCAGCTGCAAGAAGAGTTTCACTGTTTGCCGAAAATACACTGTAAACTTTTATCAACACAAGCTTTTGTAAAACTGGCTTTAAGCAACATAAAATAATGGAGTGAACTATTCAACTGTTTGACAAAATAAATATATACGCAAATATATTTCCATCAGTCAAAATTTAAATGCAGTGACAGGTGACTTTCTATTCAGTAACTCTGACTGAATACAAATGATTTCAGTCATGTTTAGCTTCACTTTGGCTTGTGTTTTGTGTAGATTCATTATCATTTGTACATCAATCTGAAACCCCTTCTCATGTAAATCAGATTCCACGACAATCAAGGTTGAAATAGTTGTCAGTGACTAACTGCCAATGTTATTAACAGAAAAACTCAATGGAGTGATCCATAGTTTTTTCTTCTACGTAGAGCTGCAGCTCTGCTACACAGCAGAAGCACTGTCAGTGTGAACCTGTCAGATTCACCTTTGAAACTACAGCCACTGGTTATCACTTCAAATAAGTAAACTTTAAACTGCCCCACACTACTTTTACTAGATTGATCTGTTCACATTGTAAGGCTAGAAGAACCTCAGACACTGATCTCCTGCGATACGGAAAATACAAACTACACAATACAGGCATTTGTTTCCACATCTCACTGAGAGAAGATGTGGGAAACCTTTGGTTAACACTTTCTATGAAGCCCACATTTACAATACATTATAAGGGTATTCTTAAAGGGGTCATATGATGCTATTTAAAATTGTCCTTTCTCTTTGGAGTGTTACAAGCTGTTTGTGCATAGATAAGATCCCTGAAGTTGCAAAGACTAAAGTCTCAAATCCAAAGAGATATTCTTTATAAAAGTTAAGACTCGTCCACACCCTCCTAAAACGGCTCGTTCTAACACGCCCCCACATGTCTACCTCACTGTGTGGGAAGATTTGCATAACACTGCCCAAATGTTCACGCAAAGAAAGAAGGCATAACTTTTATTCTCGCTGTAGTATTGTTGCTGCCGCCACCATGTCGTGGAGATGCTGTGTGTTTCGTTGTGAAAGCGAAACTACTTTGTTTGGCCTTCCAAAAGAGGACACGACTAGAAATGAGTGGTTAAGTTGTATTTACAACACTGTTCCAGAACAGTTCAACCCAAATATTCAGATGTGTGCAGCGCATTTTATGGAAGATGAGGACTGTTTCCTGAACCAGTAGCCTACAACACATCTGTGCACAAAGGCTGTTTCTATAAAGTGGGGCAGTTCCAGCTTTGCAAGGACAGTCTGGCGTTTCTGACTCACAGCCTGTAAGCACGTTTTCATATATAAAGAATGTACCACTGATGATTCAAACGCGAGTTTTGAGCAGTGTAGAGTAGCACTTGTTGTTTGACGTTTCTCCGATCACAAATGCAGTCATGGTTTTATGTTTACGCAGCGCGATACGCAACGCAACGTGTAAAAAGACAGTATAAGTCATTATAATCAGTAATTATGTCCCCACTGGATGCAACAAATGCCTCGTTTATAATGGGTTTTAATGTTTTGTCTCGTCGCTCCAGCCGGACAAGGCATCACAATATGGCAAGGGGCGTAACATTCCAGTCACACGATTGAGGTATTCGGCCAATCACAACGCACTGTACATCTGGCCAATCACAGCACACCTAGCTTTTTTGTAAAAATCGACGTGTTTCAGAAAGGCGGGGCATAGAGGAGAAACAATAATGTACAGTATGTGGAAAATAATGTTTTTTTTAACCTTAAACCGCATAAACACATTTCATTACACCAAATACACAAAATAATGTTCTTTTTAGCAACACCATATGACCCCTTTAAAGGCCTTAAATGAATGCATAATGCATTATAAAAAATCTTATAACATGTTATATCATTCTTATAAATATATAACAAAAATATAGACATAAATGCTTACACATTTGTGGTTATAACTTTTAAGGTTAGGGTTATTTATAACACAATGCACACTATATTAAATCCACTTTTACACTTTTACATTCACAATAACCGACCAACTAGAACACAAGAGACAGGAACAGATATAGGGCAGTTAATGAGGGGCAGACAGGTGAGCACACTGAGATTAATTAACTAATGATTGAATGGGTTAAACCAACAAAAGGGGAAGAAACCACAACAAACAGTCCACAGGGGTGTTACAAAATCGATGCATCGCGAATTGAGAAATTATCTGCATCGATTCTGAGATTTTCCGAAGGCATCGCGATTCTCTCTTGAATCGATTCTGAGCTTAGTTTTTAACAGCAGATGGCGCTGCGTGCTTTAGAAGCCGCCGTATTCTGCTTGCTTCCAGTTCCTTACACACGCACCACTTGAACCTAAAATAATCATTCATAAAGTTCGAAAAGGTTTAAGCGAATTACAAGAGTGTTCGCAGTGGGCTGTGTTTACATTAATCTCACATCATAAAAGCATAAAAGCCGATGTGCAAGTACATCTTTACAACAACACTTACCATATTATCGCAGAAGATATACTGTATATCGCACACCCCAGACTCGACTTGAGTGGGAAATGAAATCATCCGCGGTTGTGCATGCGCGATTCTGTTGAGCTTAGGAATGCAGTAGCCAATCAGAGGCGTTCAGATGTCATCGCTGAAACCCCAGAGTTTTGTTCATACTGAAACTCGCGAATTCCCTCATCATAAGCGCAGATGTACGTACGATATAAGTTAGAGATTAATTTATCATACCATGCATGGACAGCTTCATTGATTTAAGAGGAGTTAGATGTGCTTAAACACTAGCTAGGGAATGAAGTTCATTAGAGTGCGCGTTCTTTCACTGCATTATTCAGTTTATTAAAATGCATTTAGAATTATCACACAATTTAAGATATGGGGGCAGAAAATGTATATATTTATATCAGGGCTGGACTGGGACAAAAAAATCGGCCCTGGCATTTTTTGGTCCAGGCGGCCCACCACCACTTTGATATATAGGCCTACATATTATATCACAGAAGTGAGTACACCCCTCACATTTTTGTAAATATTTTATTATATCTTTTCATGTGACAACACTGAAGAAATTACATTTTGCTACAATGTAAAGTAGTGAGTGGACAGCTTGTATAACAGGCTTTCACAGGTTGCAACTGGAGTCCTGTACCACTCCTCCATGACGACATCACGGAGCTGGCTGATGTTAGAGACCTTGCACTCCTCCACCTTCCTCACAGATGCTCAATAGGGTTTAGCTTGGCCAGTCCATCACCTTTACCCTCAGCTTCTTTAGCAAGGCAGTGGTCGTCTTGGAGATGTGTTTGGGGTCGTTATCATGTTGGAATACTGCCCTGCGGCCCAGTCTCCGAAGGGAGGGGATCATGCTCTGTTTCAGTATGTCACAGTACATGTTGGCATTCATGGTTCCCTCAATGAACTGTAGCTCCCCAGTTGCCGGCAGCACTCATGCAGCCCCAGATCATGACACTCCCACCACCATGCTTGACTATAGGCAAGACACACTTGTCTTTGTACTCCTCACCTGGTTGCCGCCACACACGCTTGACACCATCTGAACCAAATAAGTTTATCTTGGTCTCATCAAACAACAGGACATGGTTCCAGTAATCCATGTCCTTAGTCTGCTTATCTCCAGCAAACTGTTTGCGGGCTTTCTTGAGCACCATCTTTAGAAGAGGCTTCCTTCTGAGACGAAAGCCATGCAGACCAATTTGATGCAGTATGCGGCGTATGTCTGAGCACTGACAGGCTGACCCCCCACCCCTTCAAACTCTGCAGCAATGCTGGCAGCGCTCATACGTCTATTTCCCAAACACAAATTCTGGATATGATGCTGAGCACGTGCACTTAACTTTGGTCGACCATGGCGAGGCCTGTTCTGAGTGGAACCTGTCCTGTTAAACCGCTGTATGGTCTTGGCCACCGTGCTGCAGCTCAGTTTCAGGGTCTTGGCAATCTTCTTATAGCCTACGCCATCTTTATGTAGAGCAACAGTTCTTTTTTTCAGATCCTCAGAGAGTTCTTTGTCATGAGGTGCCATGTTGAACATCCAGTTACCAGTATGAGAGAGTGAGAGCGATAAAACCAAATTTAACACACCTGCTCCCCATTCACACCTGAGACTTTGTAACACTAATGAGTCACATGACACTGGGGAGAGAAAATGGGTAATTGGGCCCAATTTGGACATTTTCACTTAGGGTGTACTCACTTTTGTGGCCAGCAGTTTAGGCATTAATGGCTGTGTGTTGAGTTATTTTGAGGGGACAGCAAAGTTACACTGTTATACAAGCTGTACACTCACTACTTTTACATTGTAGCAAAGTGTCATTTCCTCAGTGTTGTCACATGAAACGATATAATAAAATATTTACAAAAATGTGAGGGGTGTACTCACTTCTGTGAGCTACTGTACGATTATATATATATATATATATACACAAATATATATATATATAAAACTATACCTTAAACAGTAAGATTTTTAATGTTGTGTTTTTTTTTTAAGAATTCTCATTCTGCTCACCAAGCTGCCATTTATGTGATCCCAAATACAGCAAAAAAGCAGTATATTATGAAATATTAATTTAAAATAACCGTTTTCTATTTGAGTATGTTTTAAAATGTGATTTATTCCTGCGATTTCAAAGCTGAATTTTTGCATCATTACTCCAGTTACCTGATCCTTCAGAATCCTTACAAATATTCTGATTTGCGCTCAAAAGAACATTTTATACCTTCATTATTATTATTACATTGAAAACAGCCTCAGTATAATTTTTTTCAGGTTTCTGTGATGAATAGAAAGTTCAAAACAACAGTTTTATCGAAAACGATGTTTTTTGGAATATTATAAGGTTCTTATCGTCCTTTTGACAATTTAAAGCATCATGCTAAATAAAAGTATTAATTTCTATAATTTTCCCTCAAAAAATAAATAAATAAATAAATAAATTATACTGACTCCTTTTTACAAAAGCTTTTTATTTTCAGATAAATGCTGATTTTTGGATCTTTCTATTGGATGTTTCTTGCTGTTCAAAACATTTTGACTGGTAGTGTATGTATGTAGCCTATGTATCACACTCATATCACATCTTGTTTTGGATAAGAATGGGTACGTCCGGTAACATGGCACCAGGTGGACACGGCATTGTGTTTTCGGTTTTGGCGTTTATTATTGTTTGTAATTTGTGCCCATCAAGCGAAACTTTCTCTGATGATGAGCGATGCTTTAATGTTTTTTCGGAAGAAAGATGCGACGTGATATCTATTGGTTACGGGCGAAATATTATTTTTTCCCTATTACATTTACACTCGTCCAGGCCCTCGATCTCAAAACACCACTCCAACGCCCGAAAATTCATTATTATCCTATGCCTGTTATTGTCAGGTGTAGCGTCTGGAACACTCCAACACACAATATATATTTTGTTAGCTAGATTTCACAAATACTTTGTAACACCCCAGGACGCCGAACAAGACCCTGGTTTCATGGTAACCCGAGACATTTACAACCTTGTGGAATGCGAGACGACTCTTAGCTGCATTCTCCAGAAACAAAGTGACACAAATGCACAGGAGAAATGGACTTTTCAACTAATTAATTCATAGGAAAACCTTTATTTGAATGAACACACATATACTTCAGGCCATTGTGTATATTATTGCTGTGTTGTATTTAATATGTTGTATTATAGACTATTTTTATTCATGCTTACGAGATAAAACCACCATCAGGAAGGAAACCTATACCATGTTTAGCATTTATGAATTAGTATTCGGATGATCTAACTGAGAGTGCATGTTACATGCTGATACCTCTGCAACATATGGATGTTCTAAGAATCATTACTAATTTCTGCATCAACACTCAAGTGAATTACATATGCAAAATACCATGCTTAGAGACAAAGGGCCATAAAAACGCAGAACTCCCACTTGAGATTCCGGACTTCCCCATTGGGCAAGCCCATCTTGAGAGGCGTGAATCTCTGCAGGCTTTAAAGGCCACACTTCAAGAGACCCGCCAGTCGGTGGTTCGGTCAGAAGCAAAGAGGAAGATGTGAGAAAAACGCTTCAGGATACCAAAGCATCTGTGCCAGGCCTTTTCTTCGGCCTAGCCTTTCAGCATAAGTGGACACACTGACTCAAAATGGTTCTTCTCATCGACCCGAATTCAGCAAAGATCTACGGGAAGCTTTAAGATTTGCATCAGGAATCTCTTTCAGACCGCCGAGACTCGCTAAGTATCAAACTTAGTCTTATTAATTGATACATTAAGTATCAGTTACACCTTTTTACAAGGTGTGTTTGAAATCAGAATCTGACGTATCCCTGAAGGCTTTGATCTGTTGAATCTACATGCAAAGTGTTCCATAAAATCCAATCTTTATGCCTCTTTCTATGCTGAGGTAAACTTTAACCCTTTCCTATACCAAATGTATGCGCGTGTGTGTATGTGTATGTTAGACCGGCGTAATGTGTTTATGTAGTATGTTAGACTAGTTTAAGTGTTTATGTAGTTAATAAAACCTTACTTGTATCACACTTGACGTGTTCAGTGTTTACTCATAACCGGAGTCAATAATCATGCAGATTTACGTTACAAACTTATAGAATTGTACAGTAAGAAAGTTATTTCATTTAACCAGGAAATTAACGTTCTTTAGAATTGACAAGACGGTTGACCCTGAGTGGCCAGCTAAAAATCTACAGTGGATCTAAAATATGAATAGTTAATTATAACTAGTTATGGTTAATTATTCATATTTCCCATGAGCTGATTCGCTACACAGGCGACATTCACCCTTGCCCAGGTCCTAATGGAGAAGTTTGTCCCGGTTTTAACAAAGGGCGAGCTTTGGAATCCGGATCGTACTTGGCTGAACGGAATTCCGCTGTTGTACAGGTACGAGTGTCATGCAGTGACGGGGCTACAAATATTAACAGCATGGCTAATAATATATCCCACCTTTTCATGGATAATGGTGTGGTCGTGATGGGCGACGAGGCGGCTGCGAGGTCTAGTTTGGAGAGGACAGTTTGCCGGGGAGGACGTGTCGTGGTCATGGACCAGAAAGGCGCCGAGCAAGATGAGACCTTAGTTGATGAAGAGACTCTTCCAGTATCAAGAGGTTCTGCCGATTTGCTTGGGGACTATTTTAACACAAAAGGTTTACATTTTGTGCACTTAAATATAAGGAGTTTGTTACCTAAGATCGACGAAATAAGGTGCTTACTTAAGAATTGTAAAGTGGGTATTTTTTGCTTAACAGAAACATGGTTAGACTCATCTGTAACTAATAATGAAATAAAAGTAGATAATTATACTGTTATTAGGAAGGATCGCAATAGACAAGGAGGAGGTGTTTGCATTTTTATTAGATCGGATATTAATTTTAATGTGTTAGACATTAATGTTGAGCAAGAGTTGCTGTTCTTGGATTTATTGTTGCCTGCGACTAAGCCTATACTGTTTGGACTTTGTTATCGTCCACCCAATCAAAACAATTTTTATGATGGACTGGAGTTTGTTTTGAACAACAATAATGACGATTTGGCAAAATAATGTATTATTATGGGGGATTTTAATACAAATATAGCTAATAGAAAAGGGGATAATTTTAAAGCTTTACAGACATTATGCCAATTATTCCATTTAACCCAAATAATAAACATATCTACTAGAGTTTGGGAAGGTGGGGAAAGTACCATCGATCTTATTTTGGTATCTAATGAAAAAAATATTTCCCAGAAAGGAGTAATTGAATACGGTATCAGTGATCATTATATAATTTTTTGTACAAGAAAACGTAGTAAAATAAGATTTAGTAATCATAAAACAGTACGAATTAGATCGTTAAAAAATATAATATTGAAGTTTTTAAAGACTATCTTAAAAGAGTTAATTGGAATGATATTCAAAATATCTCAATAGTTGACGATGCTTGGAAAAATTTTAAAGTTCTATTTCTTAAAGTAGTGGACAAAATTGCCCCCCTTAGACAGGTGAGAGTTAAGCAAAGAGCTAGTCCTTGGATGGATCAGAAAATATTGGAAATATAAAAAAATAGGAATAGGGCTCTCTCGATTTATAGAAGAACTAAGAACCAGGAAGACTATTTAAAATTTAAAGCACTTAGAAACTTAGGACAGAAAAATATAAAGGAGGCAAAACGTAATTTTATTAAGGAACAAATTCAAGAAAACAAAGAAGATCCTAAATCTCTGTGGAAGGTGTTAAATAGGTTCCATTCAATTGGTAAATCGAAACTTTCTGTATCTAAGGTAGGTCTAGATATTGATGGCAAGATAGAATTTGATAAAAATAAAGTCGCTAATAAATTTAATTCATTCTTTTCATTAATTGCTAATAGTCTAGTTGATAAGCTTCCTTTGTCCAAAGGAAATTATGGGATTGATTTTGTTAAGAGATTTTATTTAAAACAAGGGGTGTTGCCAAATAGTTATTCTTTTGATAAAGTTAATGTAAATCAAATTAATAAAATGCTAGAAGAGCTTCAGGTGTCCAAGTCAACTGGGCTGGACGATATTCCAGCTAAATTTTTAAGAGATGCTGCAGATATTATAGCTCCAACTATTACACTTATTGATAACCTTTCCTTGGAAAAGGGTATAGTCCCATCTGAAATGAAGTTAGCCAAAATAATTCCATTATTCAAAAAAGGAAATAGATACAATCCTGGAAATTACCGTCCAATCTCCATTCTTAGTGTGGCCTCAAACATTTTAGAAAAGATTGTGTATAAACAGATGTATGAGTATTTAAGTAAGAACAGTTTAATTTATGATTTTCAGTCAGGTTTTAGGAAATCTTATTCGACTGATACTTCTTTACTTTATTTAAACAGAGTTTATAAGAAGGCAGATTGATGAAGGTAAAATGTGTGGTATGGTACTTTTAGACCCCCAGAAAGCGTTTGACACTGTAAATCATTCAATACTTTTAGATAAATTAAGTGTCATAGGTTTTTCAAGTAAAGTGATAGCCTGGTTGAATTCAAATTTAACTGGGAGAGTTCAGAGGGTAGACATTGATGGGGTCTTATGAGGAAACATTGTTTGGAAAATGGAGTCTCAGGGAAGTGTTTTAGGCCCTTGTTCTTTTATCTATTAATGATATGCAAGCTGTCTGTGATCGTAACTTGTTTTTTATATGCTGATGATTCTGCTTTATTAATTTCAGATAAGGGTGTTGGTAGGATACAAGTGGATTTAGGTAAGGAGCTTTGTTAGGTAAGAGACTGGCTCTCTGAAAACAAACTCATGTTGCATTTAGGTAAAACGGAATCCATATTAAAAATAATAATAATAATTTGAATAAGGTTTCTAAGATATCTGTTAAGGTCGGGGATTGTTTAATATAAAATAGAACTTCTGTTAATTATCTTGGATGTGTCCTTGACAATGATTTAAGTGGTGTAAGTATTGCTATGAAGGTTCTGGGTAAGGTTAATGCTAGGACAAAATTTCTTGCCAGACATGTTAGTTTCCTTGATAAACAGAATATAAAATTACTTGCATCATGTTTAGTGTCATGTCATTTCGAATATGCATGTATTTCTTGGATGTCTGATTTGTCTTGTGGTTGGTTGGATAAGTTACAAAAATCTCAGAATAAATTGATAAGGTTAGTTTTAGGGTTTAGTCGTTTTACACATGTGGAGGTTTCCCACTTTAAGTGTATTGATTGGTTACCTATAGTAAGCAGATTCGAACATATTAAATTAAAAATGGTACATAAGATTATCAATAACAGAGCTCCTTCATATTTTAATGTATTTTTTCCTAGGGTAAATGAGCAACATTGTTATAAAACTAGGCAAAGTCTTATGGATATTACATTATGTCGTTTTAAAACTATGTATGGTCGTAGGTCTTTTAGATATTTTGGGGCACTTTTGTGGAATAAGTTACCTCTGGACATTAAAGGTATTTCGAATATGGTTAGTTTTAGTTTAAAAGCTAAAAGTCTGTCCTTAAGTAGGTTGTTTTGTTGATGAATCTGTATTACGTACGTGGTTACTTATGACTGTAAATTTTTGTAAATGTGGAATTTTACTGTAATTCTTGTATTTATAATGCAGTGCCAGTGTACCTGTTAACGGGAGTGAAGATTGTACTTTACATCAAGGACCACAATGGAAATAAGTTTTGTTTTAAACTTTGTGTTATCCTTGACGAATAGAGTGTATTCANTGGTGCCAGGCCTTTTCTTCGGCCTAGTCCTTTCCATTTCAATCAAGATCTTCTGACTCAGAACTGGTTCTTTCTCAACTAACTTCAGCAAAAGATCAACTAGAAACCTTAAGATTGCATCAGGAATCTCTCTCAGACAGCCGAGACTCGCAAGTATCAAACGTAGTCTATTATTGATACATTAAGTATCAGTTACACCTTTTACAAAGGTGTGTTTGAACTCAGAATTTGACGTATCCCTGAAGGCTTTGATCTGGTGAATATACATGCAAAGTGTTCCATAAAATCCCTTCTTTATGCCTCTTTCTATGCTGAGATAAACTTTAACCCTTTCCTATACCAAATGTATGCGTGTGTGTGTGTGTGTGTTATGTTTATTTACCGGCTATGTGTTTATGTAGTATGTTGGACTAATTTAAGTGTTTATGTAGTTAATAAAACCTTACTTGTACCACACTTGACGTGTTCATTGTTTACTAATAACCGGAGTCAATAATCATGCAGAATTACGTTACAAACTTATAGAATTGTAAAGTAAGAAAGTTATTTCCCTAAACCAGGAAATTAACGCTCTTAGAATTGACAAGACAGTTGACACTGAGAGGTCAGCTAAATATCTACAGATCTAAAATATGAGGATAGTTAATTATACTAGTTATGGTTAGATTATTCAGATTTCCCATGAGGCTGAGTTCGCTACACAGGCGACTTCACCAACCCTTGCCCAGGTCCTAAGGGAGAAGTTTGGTCCCGTCGTTTTAAACACAGGAGGGCGGCGTTTGAATCCTGATCGTACTTGGCTGAACGGAATTCCGCTGTTGTACAGGTACGAGTGTCATGCAGTGACGGGGCTACAAATATTAACAGCATGGCTAATAATATATCCCACCTTTTCATGGATAATGGTGTGGTCATGATGGGCGACGAGGCGGCTGCGAGGTCTAGTTTGGAGAGGACAGTTTGCCGGGGAGGACGTGTCGTGGTCATGGACCAGAAAGGCGCCGAGCAAGATGAGACCTTAGTTGATGAAGAGACTATTCCAGTATCAAGAGGTTCTGCCGATTTGCTTGGGGACTATTTTAACACAAAAGGTTTACATTTTGTGAACTTAAATATAAGGAGTTTGTTACCTAAGATCGATGAAGTAAGGTGCTTACTTAAGAATTGTAAAGTGGGTATTTTTTGCTTAACAGAAACATGGTTAGACTCATCTGTAACTAATAGTGAAATAAAAGTAGATAATTATAATGTTATTAGGAAGGATCGCAATAGACAAGGAGGAGGTGTTTGCATTTTTATTAGAGCGGATATTAATTTTAATGTGTTAGATATTAATGTTGAGCAAGAGTTATTGTTCTTGGATTTATTGTTTCCTGCGACTAAGCCTATACTGTTTGGACTTTGTTATCGTCCACCCAATCAAAACAATTTTTATGATGGACTGGAGTTTGTTTTGAACAACAATAATGACGATTTGGCAAAAAAAATTATTATTATGGGGGATTTTAATACAAATATAGCTAATAGAAAAGGGGATAATTTTAAAGCTTTACAGACATTATGCCAATTATTCCATTTAACCCAAATAATAAACAAATCTACTAGAGTTTGGGAAGGTGCAGAAAATACCATCGATCTTATTTTGGTATCTGATTAAAAATATATTTCCCAGAAAGGAGTAATTGAATACGGTATCAGTGACCATTATATAATTTTTTGTACAAGAAAACATAGTAAAATAAGATTTAGTAATCATAAAACAGTACAAATTAGATCATTAAAAAAATATAATATTGAAGTTTTTAAAGACTATCTTAAAAGAGTTAATTGGAATGATATTCAAAATATCTCAATAGTTGACGATGCTTGGAAAAATTTTAAAGTTCTATTTCTTAAAGTAGTGGACAAAATTGCCCCCCTTAGACAGGTGAGAGTTAAGCAAAGAGCTAGTCCTTGGATGGATCAGAAAATATTGGAAATATTAAAAAATAGGAATAGGGCTCTCTCGATTTATAGAAGAACTAAGAACCAGGAAGACTATTTAAAATTTAAAGCACTTAGAAACTTAGGACAGAAAAATATAAAGGAGGCAAAACTTAATTTTATTAAGGAACAAATTCAAGAAAACAAAGAAGATCCTAAATCTCTGTGGAAGATGTTAAATAGGTTCCATTCGATTGGTAAATCGAAATTTTCTGTATCTAAGTTAGGTCTAGATATTGATGGCAAGATAGAATTTGATAAAAATAAAGTCGCTAATAAATTTAATTCATTATTTTCATTAATTGCTAATAGTCTAGTTGATAAGCTTCCTCTGTCCAAAGGAAATTATGGGATTGATTTTGTTAAGAGATTTTATTTAAAACAAGGGGTGTTGCCAAATAGTTATTCTTTTGATAAAGTTAATGTAAATCAAATTAATAAAATGCTAGAAGAGCTTCAGGTGTCCAAGTCAACTGGGCTGGACGATATTCCAGCTAGATTCTTAAGAGATGCTGCGGATATTATAGCTCCAACTATTACATTTATTGTTAATCTTTCCTTGGAAAATTGTATATTTCCATCTGATATGAAGTTAGCTAAAATTATTCTGTTATTCAAAAAAGGTAACAGATACAATCCTGGAAACTATAGTCCAATCTCCATTCTTAATGTGGCCTCAAAAAGTTTAGAAAAAATTGTATAAACAGATGTATGAGTATTTAAGTAGGAGTAGTTTAATTTATGATTTTCAGTCAGGTTTTATGAAATCTTATTCGACTGATACTTCTTTAATTTATTTAACAGAGTTTATAAGAAGGCAGATTGATGTAAAATGTGTGGTATGGTACTTTTAGATCTCCAGAAAGCGTTTGACACTGTAAATCATTCGATACTTTTAGATAAGTTAAGTGTCATGGGCTTTTCAAGTAAAGTGTAGCCTGGTTGAATTCTTATTTAACTGGGAGAGTTCAGATAGTAGAAATTGATGGGGTTCTTTCTGAGGAAACGTTTGTTGAAAATGGAGTCCCTCAGGGAACTGTTTTAGGCCCTCTTTTGTTTCTTTTATACATAAATGACATGCAAGCAGTTTGTGATTGCAATTTGTTTTTATATGCTGATGATTCTGCTTTAATAATTTCAGATAAGGATGTTGGTAGGATACAAGCGCATGAGGTAAGGAGCTTTGTAAGGTAAGAGACTGGCTCTCTGAAAACAAACTGATGTTGCATTTAGGTAAAACGGAATCCATATTATTTGGGTCTAAAAATAATTTGAATAAGGTTTCTAAAATGTCTGTTGAGGTGGGGGATTGTTTAATATCAAATAGAACTTCTGTTAATTATCTTGGATGTGTCCTTGACAATGATTTAAGTGGTGTAAGTATGGCTATGAAGGTTCTGGGTAAGGTTAATGCTAGGACTAAATTTCTTGCCAGACATGTTAGTTTTCTTGATAAGCAGAATATAAAATTACTTGCATCATGTTAAGTGCTATGTCATTTTGAATATGCATGCATTTCTTGGATGTCTGATTTGCCTCTTGGTTGGTTGGATAAGTTACAAAAATCTCAGAATAAATTGATAATGTTAGTTTCAGGGTTTAGTCGTTTTATACATGTGGAGGTTTCCCACTTTAAGTGTATTGATTGGTTACCTATAGTAAGCAGATTCGAGCATATTAAATTAAAAATGGTACATAATATTATCAATAACAGAGCTCCTTCATATTTTAATGTATGTTTTCCTAGGGTAAATGAGCAACATTTTTATAAAACTAGGCAAAGTCTCATGGATATCACATTATGTCATTTTAAAACTATGTATGGTCGTAGGTCTCTTAGATATTCTGGGGCACTTTTGTGGAATAAGCTACCTCTGGACATTAAAGGCATTTCGAATATGGTTAGTTTTAGTTTAAAAGCTAAAAGTCTGTCCTTAAGTAGGTTGTTTTGTTGATGAATTTGTATTACGTACATGGTTATTTGTGACTGTACATTTTTGTAGATGTGGAATTTAATTGTAATTTTTGTATTTATAATGCAATGCCAGTGTACCTGTTACCAGGAGTGAAGTTTGTGCTTTACATCAAGGACCACAATGGAAATAAGTTTTGTTTTAAACTTTTGTGTTATCCTGGCGCATGAGATTGGATTCCACTATGTTTTTTGTCAAAATAAAACAACAAACAAACAAGAAATAAAAACATCATTCCACGTCAATTGTCTTTTTTTTAATTAAATCTAGCTTTATTCGTATTGGCCCATGGGAACCTCTATGAACACACTTGACTTGACCAAAAAAATTGCAGGGGACGAATTTACGTTTTATTAAAAAGTGTTTTTGTATTCTACACTCATGGCGCGCACACATTAGGATAGTTTAGATGCCTGCCTCTGCTGCGAGTCTCTATCAAGCACTTTACCGATTCAACAACTCTCTTATTCTCCTTCTGCCTGGCTCTTTGGCCCACATCACTCACTGCGGAGCAAGCCTGTTCTTGATAAATCTGATGTGAAAACGTGGGAAAAGCCAACGAGAAGAAGTTGGGGTGAAACGATCTTTATATAGGCGGAGCAAAATAATTAATCGCTGTCCCGTCTTATCGTATTGTATTGGATGTTTACACGGTCAAACAAGAGACAAACCCATGGGGCCACGGCCTGCTTCGCTGTCCCTACCTCTGATGGTCCTTGGCAAATAAATTTCAAAAAAATAAACTTCCTGTCGGCCCTTTAAATGCGGCGGCCCACCGGGACAATGCCCTGGTAATGCCGATACAATTCCAGCACCTGATTTATACAGTTCACTATAGTTTAGATCAATATCACATAAGAGTGACATTTTTCGCAAGACTTCAACAAATTGTGATAATCAGTTATAACAAGTTCAATAACAAGAAGTATAATATTCAAGAGAACTTACTTTTAGACACCATATTTGTTGCCTATTTTTGTGCTCTATTTCGCCAACAAAATGGTCCAAACCAAGAAGCCACAGCAGCGTTTTTTCGTCTCTGAGCAACATAACAGTGTTTCGTTCCTGAATGAATCAAACATTTAAATGATTCGGTTCAATCGCAATGACTCACTTGATTGAAAAGTGACTTGCCTGCCACCATACTGGCAGTTCTTTTTTTACTTATTTTTTTTTTTTTTATAATTTGTTTTAATTGAATTTTTCACTGTACTACAAAACTACCAAGCAAAAGCCCAAAATAACAAACAAAAAAATTTAAATGAACATAAAAAAAAAAATGTAAAAAACCACATATAGACTCAGATTATTAAGTAAAACAGGACTACCCCATATATAACAGATTAAAGAAGGGAAGAAAAATGAATAGGGCAGAAAAGTTAAATGTCCAGACAGTTACACAATTACAATATTCCTTGTAGTATAATAGGGTGAAGATGAGGTTCCATATAGTCCAGATATGGAGTCCAGACTTTATAAAATAGGCCTGTTTTTTTATGTAATACATGGGTAAGACGCTCCAGGGGAATCAGTTAAAAAATTATCTTATGCCAAACTTTAAGTGTTGGAGATTTATCACTAATCCAATTAAGTAAAATATTTTTTTCTGGCAGCAAAGGAGAGAATATTAATCAATTTCTTGTTAGCAAATGAAACAATGCATTTATTAGGTATACCCAATACCAATGAGACTGGTTCAAAATCCAACTGCATATTAAAGATCTTTTCCATTTCCCCCAGCACCAAAAACCAATACCTTTGCAGTCTGTTACATGACCACAGACAATGTGTTAAAGTACCTACTTCAGTTTTACATTTTAAACACATAGGCGATAGAGAAGGGTTAAAAAATGCCTGCGGTTAGGAGAAATATGGAGTCTATGTATGATTTTAAATTGTATTTCTCTTGTACGTGCACAAACGGATATTCTCTTAGCATAAGACCAAATGTCATCCCATGTTTCATCATCGATATCAACAGATGCTTCCACATGTAATCTAACACGATCATCAGACATAAAACAGCATCAAAACTGTGTAACGTTGATGTAATGTCGACCAATGAAGAGGTAATACTAACTGTCACGCTTTGGGGTGTTGATTTTATCTACGTTTTGATTATCATTTTGAATCCAATTCATAGTCTTTTTTCAGTTTTTTGTTCAAAATGTTGTTTATTTCTTTATTTTTTTATTTATGAAACTTATCCACATTCAAGTTTTTAAAAAAAGAATGCATGAAGCTAGAATAAAATTTTTTTGTTTACATCAGATGCCCTGTTTTTTTTATTGTTATATTTTTCAGATATTCATGTAACAAAAATATACAGATACTACATCAATAGGTATATACAGTGGGGCAAAAAAGTATTTATTCAGCCACCAATTGTGCAAGTTCTCCAACTTAAAAAGATGAGAGAGGGCTGTAATTTTCATAGGTATACCTCAACTATGAGAGCCAAAATGAGAAAAAAAATCCAGAAAACACATTGTAGGATTTTTAAAGAAATTAATTGGTAAATTCCTCGGTAAAATAGTATTTGGTCACCTACAAACAAGCAAGATTTCTGTTTCTCACAGACCTGTAACTTCTTCTTTCAGAGGCTCCTCTGTCCTCCACTCGTTAACCTGTATTAATGCATCTGTTTGAACTCGTTATCAGTAAAAAAGACAACTATCCACAACCTCAAACAGTCACACTCCAAACTCCACACCAGGCAAGACCAAAGAGCTGTCAAAGGACATCAGAAACAAAATTGTAGACCTGCACCTGGCTGGGAAGATTGAATCTGCAATAGGTTAGCAGCTTGGTTTGAAGAAATCAACTGTGGGAGCAATTATTAGAAATGGAAGACATACAAGACCACTGATAATCTCCTTTGATCTGGGGCTCCACGCAAGATCTCATCCTGTGGGGTCAAAATGATCACAAGATCTGTGAGCGAAAATCCCAGAACCACACGGGGGACCCTAGTGAATGACCTGCAGAGAGCTGAACCAAAGTAACAAAGGCTACCATCAGAAAACACACTGCGCCGCCAGGGACTCAAAATCCTTCAGGTGGCCAATGTTGGTCCCCCCCACCCCCTGCTTAAGCCAGTACATTTCCAGGCCCGTCTGAAGTTTGATAGAGAGCATTTGGATGATCCAGAAGAGATTGGGAGAATGTCATTTGGTCAGATGAAACCAAAATATAACTTTTTTTGGTAAAAACTCAACTTGTCGTTTTTGGAGGAGAAAGAATGCTGAGTTGCATCCAAAGAAACACCATACCTACTGTGAAGCATGGGTGTGGAAACATCATGCTTTGGGGCTGTGTTTCTGCAAAGGGACCAGGACGACTGATCCGTGTAAACGAAAGAATGAATGGGGCCATGAATCGTGAGATTTTGAGTGAAAACCTCCTTCCATCACCAAGGGCATTGAAGATGAAACGTGGCAGGGTCTTTCAGCATGACAATGATCCCAAACACACCACCAGGGCAACGAAGGAGTGGCTTCGTAAGTAGCATTTCAAGGTCCTGGAGTGGCCTTGCCAGTCTCCAGATCTCAACCCCATATAAAATCTTTGGAGGGAGTTGAAAATCAATGTTGCCCAGCGACAGCCCCAAAACAATACTGCTCTAGAGGAGATCTGCATGGAAGAATGGACCAAAATACCAGCAACAGTGTGTGAAAACCTTGTGAAGACTTACAGAAAACGTTTGACATCTGTCATTGCCAACAAAGGGTGTATAACAATGTATTGAGATGAAATTTTGTTATTGAAATAATACTTATTTTCCACCATAATTTGCCAATAAATTCTTTAAAACACTCCCGACAATGTGATTTTCTGATTTTTTTTTCTCATTTTGTCTCTCATAATTGAGGTATTACCTATGATGAAAATTACTGGCCTCTCTCATCTTTTTTAAGTGGGAGAACTTCCAATTGGTGGCTGACTAAATACTTTTGTGCCCCACTGTATATATATAAAGTATGATTAAAGTTCCCTTAAAGAAAACTTACATGATTATACTGCATCCTAAAAACTACTAAACAAAAAAAAAAAAAACTAGTAGTTTACTGTGACTATACTTCAAAGTGTACTAAAATGCTACAGGTATTTAATTAGTAAACTATCAGTATTCCTATAAGTTCACTTTTAGTATAGTTCCAGTACAAGCTAAAATAATTTATGTTAACTAGTTGTGTACTCAAAGTTTACTGTTGTTATACTTAAAGTATACTTAAAAGTTTAATATCTTAAAATATACTTTTATGTACTAGAAAGTGGGCCAATTTAGTCCCAAAGAGTATTGAAATAGTACACTTAGACAAGTAAACTACTAGTACACTGATATTTGTATACTTACTGCTTAAAGTATACTTAAAATATACTTGAACTTTACTTAAGTATACTTAAAATAAACTTGAAGTATACTACTTTTTGGTAAGGGAAGTCTCAGTTAGTCTAGCACAGTACACATAGCAAGTTTATTTTTTTTTATAAATTAGAAAAAAACAAACCGAATATAATAGAATAGTTAAGTGCTAGTATTAGTTGGTCAGGTGCTGGCGAAAAAGATGTGTCTTTAGATGTTTTTTGAAAATAGCTAAAGACTCAGCTGCTCGGATTGGGGGGTGGATTGAGGCATGGATTCCAGCAGCTGGGCACAGTCCAGGAAAAGGTCCGTGAGAGTGATTTTGTGCCTCTTTGGGATGGCACCACAAGGCGCCGTTCACTTGCAGAATGCAAGCTTCTGGAGGGCACATATTTTTGAACTAGCGATTTTAGGTATACTGATGTCAGTCCAGTGGTTTGTCTTGTAGGCAAGCATCGGTACCTTGAATTTGTTGCGAGCGGCTACTGGTAGCCAGTGTATCCTGATGAGGAGAGGAGTAACGTGAGCTTTTTTTGGCTCATTGAAGACCATTCTCGCTGCTGCATTCTGGATCAGTTCCAAGGGCTTGATAGTACATGCGGGAAGGCCTTCCAAGAGAGCATTACAATAGTCCAGTATGGAGAGAACAAGAGTTTGGACAAGAAGTTGTGTGGCTTGCTCTGACAGGAAGGGTCTAATCTTCCTAATGTTGTATAAGGCAAATCTGCATGACCGGGCCGTTGTAGCAATGTGGTCTGTGAAACTTAACTGGTCATCGATCACAACTAGTTAGGTTTCTGGCTGACCTGGAAGGAGTTATGGTTGACAAACCCAGCCGTATAGAGAGGTTGTGATGAAGTGCTGGGTTTGCTGAGACCACGAGCAGTTCTGTCTTAGTAAGGTTTTGAGTTGAGGTGATGGTCCTTCATCCAGCTAGAAATGTCTCTCAGACAGGCTGCAATGCAACCAGCTACCGTCGGATCATTTGGTTGGAATGAGAAGTAGAGTTGAGTGTCATTAGCATAGCAGTGGTATGAAAAGCCATGTTTTTGAATGACAGATCCTAATGATGACATCCAGAAGAGGTCCAAGTACTGAGCCTTGAGGAACCCCAGTAGCAAGAAATTGTGACTTAGAAACCTCAAGACACCCTGAAGGACCTACCTGAGAGGTAAGACTTGAACCACAGGAGTGCGGTTCCTGAGATGCTCATCTTTCTGAGGGTGGACAGGAGGATCTGGTGGTTAACTGTGTCAAAAGCAGCAGACAGATCCAGCAAGATGAGTACTGAGGATTTGGAAGCTGCTCTTGCCAGTCTCAGGGCTTCAGTAACCGAGAGCAGGGCAGTCTCAGTTGAGTGGCCGCTTTTGAAGCCAGATTGGTTGCTGTCCAGGAGGTTGTTCTGTGCAAGAAACATAGAGAGTTGGTTGAACACAATTCGCTCAAGTGTCTTTGCGATGAATGGAAGAAGGTCTGTAGTTTTCTAAAAGTGCTGGATTTAGAGAGGGTTTTTTAAGCAGTGGGCTTACCCGAGCCTGCTTAAATGCTGTGGGAAATGTACCAGTGTGAAGAGAGGTGTTGATAATGTAAGTAAGCGAAGGTATGAATGAACAAGAAATGGCCTGAAGGAGGTGAGTGGGGATAGGATCAAGTGGACAAGTAGTAGGATGATTGGAAAGGATACGTTTGGAAACGTCCATCTCCGAGAGTGGAGAGAAGGAGGAGAGAGAGTGTGTATTTGTCGTTATGAAGTTATCATCAGTTTGGGGTGTGGGGAATTGGTCACTGGTGGTTCTTGTTTTATTTGTGAAGAAAATTGCAAAGTCATTATAATGTATTATATATATGGGCTTCATAGAAAGTGTTACCAAGGTTATTTTCTCAATTATTATTCCTTTACATTTGTTCCTTCCTTCCCTTTACTCAGAATGGTCAAGACCATAATATAAAGTGATATTCACAGTCATGGTATCATTTGAAATGTCTCAGGGCACCTGGTGTAATGGTCTCATTCCCACAAAAAGTAACCTAAAAAGTAATAAAATACAGACTTTAGAGATATTATCTTTATTGTAGAGGGCATGCCCTCTCCCAGTGTCTTTCATGCAAATTACCATATGTCCCCAAAAGGTGTAAACTCCCCACCTAGAGCTTGACCAATGCAAATTCCAACTGTTAGTTCTTCCCTCCATTTTACGCAAGGAAAAGTTGCAAAAGGCTCAGGGCGATTCTGTAGCCAATTAAGCCCATAGTGTGGAGTGTATTTTTTAAGTCAGGTATGCATCTTTTGCTTTCAGGTTTATCATTAAAAATTGAATGTCTTGAATGGATTATCTTTTAATTGATTATGTAATTGGCATGATACATGTTTTATTCTTATTTACTCTGAAATGACTGGTTCTAGTAAATTATGTTGTATCCATGTTAACGCAAATCTGCATCAGATTAGTAACGGACTGAAGTCCAGCTTTAGGTGGAGCATGGGAGTTAAGCCCAATTTATACTTTTGCATCGAATCTACACCGTAGCCTATGCATAGACACACACCCTACGCCATAGCCTGACATGCACCTCTCCAAAAATATAACAGCGCGTCAATTCTATGTGGACCGCAAGCGCTGTGATTGGTCTGCTAGAACCCCTCCCTCCGTATGTACTTGAGTTTTGTGTGTTTATCTGCACTTTAATATATTTCAATGTTACACATTCTTATATAAAATAAAACAAAGCAAACAGCAAGTGTCTTATCATTTATTATACTACATAGCATTATACATCCCTTGCTGTCCGCAACAATCAATGTTGATCTGCCGTGGTACAAGTACTTGTGGAGATTTAAAGAGTGCCATCTTCTCCTGTTCCGTTGTTGTCTCATTTTTGTAGTTTTAAATAATGATTTAATGATTTGAAATTGATTTGCCGCCATCATGGCTACACAGCAAAATCCCCAGTGCTAAATTAACACTCCCAGTGTGGACTCATGTAAACACTGAAGCAGTGTTGAAGCTAATGAGATAATTAGCTGATTAAATAAGTGATGATTGACCATTATTGAAGACACCTGATGTTAACGAACAGAATCACTAAAAGAGAAAATATATTTTTTTATGTCACCATTATAGTGGTCAGTGTTTGTATTAGTTGGAATCTTGACCCTTACATTTATTATATTAGAGTTTGTTTGGCTGCTACAACAGCCAGACAAGCCAAGAGCAAAAGTCATCAGATGTTTATGTTTTAACAATCATTATTTGACATGACTCTCTAAACTCATTTAGAATCTAATCTTTGAGTTATATTTTCTTTATTGATCATAACAGCCTTGTGATTCCACAGCAAAATATCTTGTATTTGTTATACATTCTGGAAGGATTTATTACAAGCTGTTCTGATAAAAAAAAAAATGTTAAGTCTTTGCTTTAGGCACACACAGACATCAAAAACTTGCATGAATCTCAACAACGGTGACAAACAGCATATTCATATAAACAGATCAACTCTGAACATCACAAAACAAGCTACTAAAAAGTCACATAAAACAGCAAAAAAATAAGAAAATAGTAAGAATAAAAGAAATTACAAAGACAATTCAGACAATTCAGAAAAATGTCTCTTTCTCTCATACCCCCCGTCAGGTTGGCCGGGGTGGGGGCACTGGTATGCTCATTTCTAATAATTGGAAATACTCAACCCACTCTCCCCTATGCAATTATAACTCATTTTAATATCATGCAATTACTGTAACAGCTACTATAAAACTCCAGGTTGTGGTAATTTACCGCCCTCCTGGGCACATTCTATCCACCTTCCTAGAAGAGCTCGATGGGCTGCTGTCCTCATTCCCAGAGGATGGCAGTCAACTTTTAGTCTTTGGCGACTTCAACATTCATCTGGACAAGCCTTATGCTACAGACTTCCATTCACTCCTTGCTTCATTTGATCTCAAACGACTTACCACTACAAACATGCACAAATCAGGCAACCAACTTGACTTAATTTACACACGCAATTGTACCTACCCCTACATATCTCTGACCGTTTCTTCATTACATTTAAACTACATTTTGCTACCTGTGTGCCACCAACCCCTATACCGGTTACTTTTAGACGAAACCTACGCTCCCTTTCCCCCTCCCATCTTTCCTCCGTTGTATCCTCCTCTCTTCCCTCACTTACCCATTTCTCATCTCTGGATGTGATTGCAGCAACTGACACTTTATGCTCTATTTTAACCTCTTGTCTAGATGATATTTTTCCTCTCTCCTCCAGGGCCAGCACGGGCTGCCCCCCGCTAACCCCTGTTATCCGATGTTCTTCGTGAGCATCGGACCAAACTCAGGGTAGCAGAGAGAAAATGGTGCAAATCAAAAGATCCGTCAGACCTGAGTGTGTATCAGTCTTTGTTTTCATCTTTCTCTGCTGAAGTCCATACTGCCAAATCTTCATACTTCCACAACAAGATCAACAGCGCTCCAGACACACGTAATCTCTTCAAAACTTTCCATTCTCTCCTCCGTCCCCCTCCACCACCTCCTACCACTACTATAACAGCTGATGATTTTGCCACACTCTTCACAGACAAAACCAGAACAATCAGAAGTCAATTCTCAGCCCCACACACACAGGAACTCAAACCAACCACACCCACTGCTAAAACTCCCATCCTCTCCTTCTGTCCNTCCCCCTCCACCACCACCTCCTACCACTTCTATAACAGCTGATGATTTTGCCATATTCTTCACAGACAAAACTAGAACAATCAGTAATCAATTCTCAGCCCCACACACACAGACTTTCGAACCAACCACACCCACGGCAAACTCCCATATGCTCTCTGTCCCCTCACTGAGGCAGAAGTATCGAAACTTCTCATCTCCAGCCATCCTACAACATGCCCTCAAGACCCAATCCCCTCACACCTTCTCCAAGCAATCTCTCCAACATTCTTACCAGCACTCACACATATCATCAACACATCTCTTCTCACAGGCATTTTCCCCACTGCATTCAAGCAGGCTCGTATAACCCCACTGCTCAAAAAACCTACCTTAAACACTTCACTTACAGATAGCTACAGACCTGTCTCTCTCCTTCCATTCATAGCGAAAACCCTCGAAAGTTGTTTTCAACCAGATATCATTGTTTCTTTCACGGAACAACAAACTGGATGCTAACCAGTGAGGTTTCAGGAGTGGTCATTCAACTGAGACTGCGCTACTGTCGGATTTGCCCTGCGGATTGCAAAAGCTGATTCCTAATCATCAGTTCTTATTCTGCTGGATTTTTCTGCTGCTTTTGACACTGTCAATAATCAGATCCTCATGTTTGCCCTCTCATCACTGGGCATCACAGAGATTCCAATTCGTTGGTTTGAATCCTGTCTCACTGGTAGGTCTTTCAGGGTGGCTTGGGAAGGGGAGGTATCCAAAACACATCAACTTGTCACTGGGGTTCCTCAGGGATCAGTTCTTGGACACCTCCTCTTCTCCATATACACTACATCACTGGGTCCCATCATTCAGGCACATGGTTTTTCCTACCATTGCTATGCTGATGATACACAGCTCTATCTTTCATTTCAACCAGATGATCCAACGGTAGCTGCACGGATCTCAGGCTGCCTGGCAGACACCTCGGCATGGATGAAAGAATATCCCCTACAGCTCAACCTGGCAAAGACTGAACTTCTAGTCTTCCCTGCCACTCCAACTCTACATTATGATTTTTCCATCCAGCTAGGTTCTTCTACAATTACCCCATCAACTTCGGTCAGAAGTCTTGGTGTAATCTTTGATGACCAGCTGTCCTTCAAAGACCACATTGCAAAGACTGCTCGATCTTGCAGGTTTGCATTGCACAACATCAGAAAGTTCAGGCCTTTTCTAACGGAGCATGCTGCACAACTTCTTGTCCAGGCCCTTGTCATCTCTAGGCTGGACTACTGCAATGCTCTTCTGGATGGACTTCCATCAAGCACAATCAAACATCTACAAATGATTCAGAATGCAGCGGTACGACTGGGCTTCAACGAGCCCAAAAGAGCCCATGTTACTCCTCTCTTTATCTCCTTGCACTGGCTGCTGGTTGCGGCTCGAATCAAGTTCAAGACATTGATACTTACATATAGAACAGCCACAGACTCAGCAACCGCCTACTTCCACTCACTACTACGAAACTACATCCCCTCCAGAAGTCTGAGATCCGCTAGTGAGCGACGCCTCATGGTACCATCACAGAGAGGCTCAAAATCACTTTCCAGAACATTCTTGTTCACCATTCCTGGCTGGTGGAACGATCTTCCAACCCCTATCTGGAATGCTGATTACCTGACATTTTTCAAGCGACAGCTGAAAACTCATCTTTTTCGAAGCTACTTGACTTCATCATAAAATAATAATTATTTTTTTAAATTCTCTCTTTATTTATTCCTTCTCATTTGAACAATGTCTAAGAACTTGGTATTACAACCACTTCCTGTGTCTGTTTGCCTCTTTAAGAAGAATCGCTTTATGTATCCCCCAATTGTAAGTCGCTTTGGATAAAAGTGTCTGCTAAATTTGGGCCCTTAAAAAAATTTACTGTAGATAGATTTTGTTCGTACTTTTCGTTCTGCTTGGTTGACAGCTGAAAAGCTGAGGTGATTCGGGCTTCCTGGATGTCTGTTGAGGGGAATTCCTTTGCTGATTGGCTGTTGCTTTGACGTTGGAATGACGTTTGAATGACGTCCTTTCAGGAAAGCCCTCCGGAGATTGGTTGGCTTCTTGATGACGCGGAGGCTTCAGCAGTTTTGCTACAGTCTGAGTTTGCGTTAAGTTCTTTGAAGATCATGTTTCTCTGAAGTGTTTGAGTTTTGGATGACCGAGCGCTTTGATGGTAAGCGTGGGAGCACAAGTTGGGAGTGCTATTACCATGGCAACAGGCGAGAGCAAGCAAGCAAATCTGTTCTGCATTGAGTTTTGTTTCTGCTGCATAAGTCCGTCCCACGACGTGACCTTCCAATCGACTTGTTGCAGGGCGGAGTGTGCATACATTACCCAGAGGCTCCAATTTATTATGTGGAGAAATTAAGATTTGCAGGTTTTGTTAATAACTTCTATATAGTGTCGTACAACACATACTGTTTGAAATAACAGCTTTTCACTTATTTCAATATTCTGCAATCATCACAAGTTTCCGTTCATACTAACTCTGTCACATCTCTTACCCACTATTATAACCTCATTTCCTAAAAAATGGGATAACACTGATTAAAGTTGCATTGCCCGATTAATGACACAGCAAGCATTATATCATATATGAGACATAAAACATATTATTTGTGAATCTATGCTCTGATACTTTCAATGATTTTCAACGATTGTCTGTGTAAGCTTGTGTCCCTTTTCTTTTGGAATGCAGGAGGGAAAGGGGAGGTGTCCTGAGGTCATGCCCATGTCACGAGTTGGGAGTCTGCCATTTTTCTCCTGGACATGGGCTATTAATCTGTCGCTTTCTGTTTATCGGATTATTAATTTATGCGTTAAACGGTCAGGGGTATCACGCATCTAGTCCTTGAAAGCCCGAAAAACAAAGAGAGATTTGTATCCTCATTTGAGTTAGGGTTTAAGCACTGTCTTCTTCTATTCGAGTCTCTTGAGAGATACGCTAAATAGTCCAGGAACTGCTTCAACCCTTCACTGACCCTGCATGAGTTTTACGACCACAGCTGGTTGCCTAGGGCTCCTCAGTTTGTCTCAATGGAATGTGATTGTTTCATGTGTGACTCAATAATGTAAGTGGGTCCGTTGTAAGACAGAGATCCTACAGAGGGACCACAGAAACCAAAGTCATGTAATTGTGCACAAAAGTTTTATTAACTAAAACACTAACATACTGTATAACTAGTCTAAACAAACACATACACACACACACTCACACATACATACATGGGGAAAATGGGAAGTAAAAATTAATTAATAAAACTTTACATAAACCAGGGAATGAAGCTATGAGAATGGTAAGTCAGTTAACCACCTAAGCAGAACCATCAATGCCTTGGTAACAAGGGGTCCACAGCTTAGACTAAACCTCTGTTTCATTTAGTTAAATGTATGATACTTGTATTGCCTTGGCCAATGAATGAGCAGCTGGATGCAGTCTTGATTGTTCGTTTGCTAGATGGTGTTGCAGCATTTTCTTCCAGGTTGAAGTTGCAGCAGTTTCTTCCGGGTTGAAGACTGATGAACTTCCGAAGATGTTATTCTGACTTGGTTGTGGTTGGGAGAGTTCTCTCCCAGGTGGAAAATTGCAACATGGCTTGTTGCAACTAGTCCTTCTTGCTCAGAATCAGAAAGAGATTTATTGTCAAGTATGTTCCTATACAAGGAATTTGTTTTAGTGTCACAAACTTCCAGTACACAGAGACAATAGCAACACACAGACAATAAAAAATAAGATGAGAATAAAAAATACACATGTAAATATAAATAGACAAAAACAGAAAAATAAATGGAAAAATAAAATCAATTGTATGTACAGTTGTGCTATAGATTATAGAATAGGAATAGAATAGAATGAGATGCAGGGGTGTACCAGGATGTAGGTGGTAACAAATAAATATAAGTTTATTGCACATATTTTATTGCACAATGGGGGAACATTTAACTCTTCATGGGGGGAAGAAACTTTTCTTGTGCCTGGCTGTCCTGGTATTTGGGGCTCTGTAGCGCCGGCCAGATGGCAAAAGTTCAAAAAGGGGATGACTTGGATGTGATGGTTTCAGAGTGATTTTCTGAGCCCTTTTCCGCATTCTGGATGTATACAATTCTTGAAGGGTGGGCAGGGGAGCATCAATAATCCTCTCAGCAGTCCGAATCGTTCTCTGTCTGGTTTGGCTTAGCTACAAATCGGACACCAGAAGATTAAAGTTATTGATGTGCACAGGACAGACTCAATGACGGCAGAATAGAACTGTTTCAGCAGCTCCTATGGCAGGTTGAACTTCCTCAGCTGGCAAAGGAAATACAACCTCTGCTGGGCCTTTTTAACTATTTTTATGTGAGTGTCCCACTTCAGGTCCTGAGATGGTGGATCCCAGCACTTGAAATTCCTCCACTGGCAGCCAGAAAAAGAAAAAAAAAAAAAAAAAAAAGAAAAAAAAAAAAAAAAAAAGAAAAAAAAAAAGAAAAAAGGAAGAAAAAAAAAAAAAAAAAAAAAAAAAAAAAAAAAAAAAAAAAAGAAAACAGTGCTGTCCATGATGGTGAGTGGGGGGAGTGCGGGGGGTTTTCTCCTGAAGTCCACGATCATCTCCTCTGTTTTGAGTGTGTTGAGCTCCAGGTAGTTATAACTGCACCAGACAGCCAGTTCTTTAACCTCCTGACTGTATGCAAACTCTTCACCGTCCTGAATGAGGCCAATAAGTATAGTGTCATCTGCGAACTTCAGGAGCTTGACTGAGGGGTCTTTAGAGGTGCAGTCATTTGTGTAGAGTGAGAAGAGCAGTGGGGAGAGGACGCATCCCTGAGGGGCACCAGTTTTGGTGGTGCAGTTGTTAGACATGAATTTCCCCAGTCTCACTAGCTGCTGCCTGTCTGTCAGAAAGTTGGTGATCCATTGACGGATAGAGCTAGGGACAGAGAGCTGGGTTTGTTTGGTCTGGAGGAGTGTTGGGATGGTGGTGTTGAAAGCGGAGCTAAAGTCCACAAACAGGATCCTCACATAAGTCCCTGATTTATCCAGATGCTGCAGGATGAAGTGCAGTCCCATGTTGACTGCATCATCCACGGACCTGTTTGCACGATAAGCAAACTGCAGGGGTCCAGCAAGGGTCCAGTAATGACCTTCAAGTAGGCAAACACCAGTCTCTCAAATGACTTCATGACGACAGACGTTAGAGCCACAGGCCTGTAGTCATTAAGTCCTGTTATCGCTGATTCTTTGGACGGGGATGAATGTTGAGCATTTGAAGTAAGTGACCCACTCAACAAGAGTCTAGCAACACAGAGACTACGTGATTGGTGAACTGTGAAAAGAGAAAGGGGCCAGCTGCGCAGCACAGGTTTTCAGACAGGCTGGTGTGACACCGTCTGGGCCTGGTACCTTTCTTCTCTTGTTCTTTCTGAAGACCTGACACACATCATCTTCACTGAGCAATGAGTACATTGGTGGGAGAGAGGTTTTGCTGAAGGGGTTAACGCTGTGTAGAGGAGAATGATCAAATGGGTGTGGGGTGTTTTTTCAAACCTGCAGTAGAACTCGTTCAGGTCTTCAGCAAGTTGTTGATTGTTCTCAGTGCTGGGGGATGGTGTCTTGTAGTTGGTTATGTCTTTCAGACCTTTCCACACTGAAGCTGGGTCGTTGGAAGTGAACTGATCTTCCAACTTTTTAGCATAGCTCCTCTTAGCTGCTCTAATCTCCTTATTCAGTGTGTTCCTGGCCTGATTGTACAAGACTCTGTCCCCATTTCTGTAAGCATCCTCTTTGCTGCTGGTCCCGAGATTTTGAGTTTTGCTGTAAACCATGGCATCATTGTTGAATGTTAAATAAGTCCTGGTAGGGATGCATACATCCTCACTGATATATGAAGTTACAGTTTTCATGAGCTCGTCCAGATTGTTGGCAGCAGCTTCAAAAACACTCCAATCAGTGGAGTTCAAACAGGCTTGTAATGCCCGCTCTGTTTTGTTGGTCCATTTCTTTACATTAATTACTACAGTTTTTAGAGCAGAAGTTTTTGCCTGTAGGTTGGTATAAGATGAACCAGGCAGTGATCAGAGAGCCCCAAAGCTGCCCATGGGACAGAGTGATATGCATCCTTTATTATGGTGTAACAGTGATCCAATATATTACTGTCTCTGGTGGGACAAGTAACACACTGTCTTTATTTTGGCAGTTCACGGGAGAGAATTGCTTCATTAAAGCCCCCTAGAATGATAATAACAGAGTCCAGGTGTTGTTGTTCTGTGTCAGTGTTTGATCAGCGAGTTATTGTAAAGCCAAACTTATGTGCGCTTGCGGTGGAATGTGGACACTCACGAGAATGAACGCAGAAAAACTCCCGCGGCAAATAGAAGGGCTTACAGTTAATGAAGAGTGCTTCTAGATCAGGGCAGCACATCTTCTTTATTGCTGTTACATCTCTACACCACCTTTCATTGATGTAAAAGCATGTCCCGCCACCTCATGATTTCCCCACTGATTCTGCATCACAATCCACTCTGAACAGCTGGAAGCCCGGCAAATGTAACGCGTTGTCTGGGATGACGTCATTCAGCCAGGTTTTCTGTGAAACAGAGCAGCAGAGTGTGAGAAATCCTTGTTTATCAGAGAGCAACGAAGTTTCATCATATGTAGGTCATCCGTTTTGTTGGGTATAGAGTGGAGATTCACCAGATTATGTCGTCCAGCGCTGTTCGAAATCCACGCTGTCTAAGTTTCATGAGCGTGCCGGCTCGCTTTCCACGTCTGCGCATCCTGAAGCGTCCCATAGCATTGCGGTCAGACTGGATGTCTCTCCAGTCTTCTCCACACTAACATCTGCAATACGTCTCTAGGACATTTCCTGTCAGATGTAAAACAGACATTTTAAAAATTTGTTTAGGATATTTATGATATAGAATCTATGTAAAACTGTGTAAAACATCTTAAAGATGATTTTCAGATGTTTATACACAGCAGATGTTTTCCAGATGAAGTGATCTTTAACAGACATCTTGCAGATGTACGTGTGCTATCTGGGATGTAGGTTTACTGATTATCAAATAAATTAGCTGCTTTTACTCTCTTATTGACAAAAGTATATGTGCTGTACTCTTTACTCCAATACATTTGTGATAATTAATGCAATTACTCGTTACATTTTGCATGGCACCCTATCTTTTCTGCAGCAATTTATTTCTGCTGCAACAGAAGTGATATTGCCACCTACAGGGCATTGAAAGTACTAGATCTTGTACGTTTTGCCCTTAATTACCCAAACTTGCCGACAATGCTACTTTACACAAATGTGAATGCAGTAGTAAGGTAGTTGTGTACAGGCAGTTATTTAGAATCGTTTGTCGGGGCTAAACAGGCAGCAGTTTAGAAGCAAACTTACAGGATGCTTTTATAGTAATGACCTCTTACATGTCAAAAGATCAAGGGAGTTTTGGTTTCTCAGTTCATGAACCCTTTAAACAACAAGTTACTTTCGAAGAAAATTCACTTGGTTGTTATGTATTAGGTACATTATGGTCTTTGACAGAAAACTGTTTAGCAGCTGTTTAGTACACCATTTTCTCCTTCTTGAAAATATCCAGTAGTGTGGGTTTTCCAGAAATGCATGTTCTACCTGGACCTCTGCTTCTGTTAAATACTAGCGTGTTTTCTGCATGGTTTTTGACAGTTTTATATTCATTACGAGCAGAGGTGGACAGTAGTGAAGTATTTTTACTCTGCTGTAAAAGTACTTTTCAGGTGTCTGTACTTTATCAGAGTGTTTTTCTTTAGAAAACTTTATTTCACAACATTCCAAAGCATAATATTGTACTTTTTACTGCACCACGTTTCATATTAAATATAATTTAATACTTAATTACATTAGAAATCTATTACTTTCTTACTTTTACTCAAGTAAAAGTAATTCAAAGATTTACTTGAGTACAAGAAAGAAGTACTACATTTTTAATGTTCTTAAGTATTAAAGGTCAAACAAACAGCAACTTTTATTTATGAAATGCAGTACAGTAAAAAGTATGACATTATGCTTTGGAATGTAGTGAAGTAAAGTTTTCCAAAGAAAAACTACAGATACTTTTTAAATTTACTTGAGTAAAGTAAAAATACTTCACTACTGTTCGCCTCTGATTATGAGTAAAATACTTAAGTATTGTTAAAATCAGATACTCTAAGACTTTTACACAATTTATATTGGAAATGGTGACTTGTAACTTGTAAAAAAAGTTATTTCTGCTGTAATCTGTTCTTTTCATCAAGCATAGTTTCAGGTATTTTGCACACTGAAAAGACAGAACATACAGGAGACCTTTAGCCATTAGTGTATATGGTCATTGGTAGAGCCCTGCACGGGCTTCAAATTTAGGCCCTAGCCCGGCCCGTGTCTAACAGCTTAACAGATTTACAGGCCTGAGCCCGACCCGAGCCCATCTTTTTTTCCCCCTTCTCCCAAAACAGCTTATACTGTTTCAGTAACTAGATCAAAGGGTGAGAAATCCACCATCTTCAGGTGTTTGTATGTAATGGCAAATATTTAGTTTAGTTTTTTTGTTAAGTTAATTTAGAAAAACGTTTGGAGCATTTTTTGTTCGTTAAATAGTGGCCAGCGGCAGACAGTGAGCTGATCATATCCTATGTTTGATCAATTTAGCCTTCTCAAATCAACAGTATGACTTGCCTAAAATAAAATCTATATATTAAACAGTTCAAGCATATCACAATGTTTAAATATTTAACCTAGATAAATGTGCGCTGTATCCAATCGTTTGTGCGGAGAGTGCAAGCTAAAGCGCGCTTTGCAGGACATGGAGGCGCCAGTGCGATCACTTGCATTTCTTTTCAGTGGAAACAACTTTTAATATGCCGTCATTTTTGCTCATGAAGACGAGTATTACATCATTCGAAACTGTAAAGGGTCTACTTTTATTTGTGTGCACTCACAATATCAACTAAACGTTGTGCTTTAATAAAATAAAGAAAACAAACATGATGCCCTTTCTGCCGTCTCGGTCTTGGCTTGTAACAGAGGAGCGGGTTGCGGTGGGTGCACAGCAGTGAAACCGTTCGACCTGACTCCCCATACATGCCTCACAGAAATGATAAATATATCTATAGAAAGCTTTAAATTACTGCTTAACAAACTAAAACAAATTGAAAACAAAAACTCTCATTATAATCATAATCCGTAAAGATGCACTTCTCTCTAAAGGCGTGTCTAATGAGGAGATGGCGAGTCAGAATCGTAGCAACTTCATCCTTGTGACACTGACTCAGAAAACATTAGTAAATAATTCAAATATCTCCTTACTATTTCCCCCAGACACATTCATGGTAATTATTGTTTCTGGGGCTGTTTTGCAGTAAGCTTGTAGCCTATTGCGTGGCATTTGAACGCCGACTCTTCACTGCGCTGATGGCACGCACCATACATGCTGCTGCTGCTGGACACTAAACACCTTCGAGCCGCTCTTGACAGTCACGGTAGCACGGTCTCGTGTTGTTTCCACCAGCGCAGCTAATGTTTTTTTTCATCACTAATTGATGGATGCCTAAAATATAAAAATAAGGAGAAGCCTAAAACAGGCCGAGGCCCAGCCCGCATCTGAACTATACGTGAAAATTGGTCCAAAGCCTAATGGGCGTAAAAAAGTCGGGCCCATTGAGCCCGGGCTGAAATGCAGGGCTCTAGTCAACTTTGGGCCCCGTTAGGTGGAATAATAAAAAAATAAGCTGCAACATGATGATTTAGTGACAGTACTTTTCTGGAGATTTATTATCATCTTTGGTCCTCCAGCACCGCTAAGAACACAGAATCGTTCTCAGCAGGAATACATCAGAGAGAGAACGACTTCACAGCTGAGGAGAGCTGTGGATTCTCCATTGACTCTGGAGAATAAGAGAATTTTGTCCCAAAGTCAGGTCCGTTCGACTATGCTCCTTCAGTCCCACAAATGTCTAATCACTGTGTGTCCTAACAGCGCTCTGCACAGACAGCAGTGGAGGACAGTGAGAGGATCTTTACTGCGCTCATCCGCTCCATTGAGAGCAGACCGCGGTCTGAGCTGATACGCTGATCAGAGATCAAGAAAAGACTGCAGTGAGTCGAGCTGAAGGACGACTGGAGCGACTGGAGCAGGCGATCAATGATCTGAGGAGGAGAGACGCTGAGCTGGAGCAGCTGGAGCACACACAGGATCACATCCAGTTCCTGCAGGTAACACAGATCTAGAAGAACAGGATCATAGTGGATTTGAGCCAGATCCTGCTGAGACTTACATAAAAACTGACATTTTACCTTTTTAACCAATTTTTCTTTCTGATTTCTTGCATCATGGTGAAATCAGTGCACACAATAGTACCAATTCTGAGTAACTTTCATCAAAATTGGATCAGGTGATCTTCACACATGGTTTTGTGTTTTGTCCTATTGGTGATTAATGTAAAATAAATGCTAAACAGAAGACTATTTTTGTAAGTGCGGATCATAGTCTCATATACCAAGATCTTCACATTTGATACATTTTTTATTTTGTAATATATTGATCAATTTTACCATGAAAAACCCAAACATGAAGTGAGACTGTATATCAGCAATGCTTCAGAGTATTGAAACCATACCCAACCTGACCACGTCTTAAGGGTCCTTATGAAATTTCAGTGTCTCTAACAGCTCTAAAGTTATGAATAATAGTCATGTCTAGTCCTACGAGCTGCTTTTCCTGATCAAATCTACTCAACCTTTCAAGTAGTAGAGCTGCCCTATGCTTGAGTCGCTGGGTTAGGGATAACATGGGTCATGTGGCTGGTAATAATGTGGTGGGTCGAGATCCAGACGGAGAGGACGAGGTGTGTGCAATTGACTAGTTCCATGATGTAAGTGCAAAACTAAAGCTGGAGCTCCTAAGATTTGGAATATGGAGAAAATGAACGGATCTGGAAAGTGCTGGATAGAGGTGATCTACAATCAGTCAAGTCACAAGAGCTCGCACAAATCTGATATTTGTCAGGTTATTGGAATGTGCGCTGATGAGGGTTTATTATTTGTGTTTCTGCAGAGTCTTCAGTCTCTCTCAGCTCCTCCTGAATCTACAGACGTAAATGACAATCTCTTCATTTCTCTCGTCTCTTCTGATGACCTGAGAGAATCTGTCCATCAGCTGAAAGACAAACTGAAGGATTTCTGCAAAGAGGAGCTCAAGAAGACCTCAGACAAGGTAATCCTGAGATTCATCTGCTCCAGAAATGATCTATCACTCATATCATGGAGAACATCATATTAGTAATATTTTAGGAATGGATGCAGGATATTTTTTCTTGATATAATACATTTCTAGATATTATAAGTTTTTCTCATACCTTTTTTGTTCTTAAACCTTGTTAACATACATGTCCTATTATATTTACATTAAATCAATATATGAACAATCTGGAGATATATGTGTGTTTTGTGCATAAACACCTTATACGGAGTATGTGATAATAATACATTAATAAATTAGATGTATGGCACACTCTTATTGGAAAAAAATCTGACACCTCTCCACACAACATCTCAGCAAAATGTAATTACTGACATTTTAATTGTCTTTATGTAACATTATTTATAAATGCAAGTTACTTGATCAAACACTGAAAAAAAATAACTTTTTATCGAGGTTTTGCAGCTGCGTGGGATTGCCCGTGAGCGCCCAGAAAACTACGTTTTGGAGTCGCGGCGAGTACCGAATGGTTTAAAAAGACCGTTGCAAATGAATCACCTTTTTGTGATGTGCAACACTTGACCGATTAGGTCAAGTGACAGTCCTGGAGCGCAGCGAAAGTCTTGGATCGGCAGCGTGCAGCGGCTCTCGTATTGCCGACGAGATTGCCGCTGATGTGAGGCAAGAGAGAGAGTGAGAAGCGATAAGAAACGCGGACAGCTTGAATAACCACTCACTCGCTTTTCAAATGACTCATCAGCTGATATTCTGTGTGAACTTTTTTAAGCTCGTCTAGACCTACATGTAATTTAAATTTTGCGGGAATTGTTGTGCGAAACCAACCTGCGAACTACACATTAACAAAACAAACCACCTAGAGAAATATAAAAGGAGAAAATGGCCACGACCCACCATAAACAAGATTCACCTACACAAAGGTGTATAACAGATAAATTACTAATTGTAGAAACACAAAAACTATCATCTATACAACATCCATAATGAGAGAATAGTACCCCAAATAAAAACGAAAACTCGTGGTATTGATACACAAAAATGGACTTTGGCTTGCAGATAATAAGAATTTTTCGCGTGCATATGAACGCATCTACCCACACTCTCACTAACTAAACACATGCGTATCATATGCACGCCGAAGTCCATTTTTTGCGTATCAATACCACGAGTTTTCATAATTTTTATTTGGCGTACTATTTATACGCACTTTCATGAGATCGGGTTGATTCTATTATACAGAGATTTGTCAAATAAATTTCCATGACTTTTCCAAAGCTTTCTGGGGTTTTCATGACCGTACGAACCCTGTAAATGGCTATTTTTATTTATTTTTAATCGTTTTGATGAAATTTCTGCTCCACTTTGTGTGGAGGGCAGCTCCAACCCAGATCAAACACATCTAAGCAACTAATTAGGTCTTCAGGATCACTTTAAAAATTAGGGCAGTGTGTTTGATTAGGGTTGGAGCTGAACTCTGTAGGAAGGTAGATCTTCAGGAACAGGGTTGGGCACCCCTGATTTAAGATATTAGGGTATTCTATAGTTTTTGGACGAGAGCGAGCGCTCAGAATTCTTCAGATTAATTTACTGGAACATTAATATAATATAGAATCATCCTCTGTAAAGAAATGGGGCGTGAACATGTGAGAATTTATTATTATCTTACTAACTGTGCGCTCTTTTGGGCTAAAGGCTTAATGGAACTGTTTAAAGTAGCCATGTGATCACAAATTAATCGGCGATTCGGCGCAGACGTGATTTAATACGTGTGTCCTTTTTCTATGTGAAAAAAAAATCATAAATTCCAGTTTATGCTGTTTGATTATAGCTTCGAATGTCGTAGGTGGAAGTTGTTAGCCACGGCTGGCCCGTGTGCGCAGTTGAAATGCGGCTAATAATTTCTGACTGGCACATAACTGAACAAATCAAACAAATGTAAACGGGTTAAGGCAGGGCCCCTGGGCTGCAGCCCATTCAAGCCCAATGGTAAGTCTGGCCATGGACTTAGCAAAGTCACATGGTAGTTTTCAGTTTAGCCAGAAGGATCCCACTTTCAAAAGCTTTGCAGGGGCTGGTGAGCAGCTCTTTATAGAGATTCTATCCAGTCCCAGGACTGACATTTTCAAACACACCTTGCCTGCAGTTTCCAAGTTGTCCTGAAGATTATAGCTGGTTCAGGTGTGTTCAGCCATGGCTGAAGCTAAACGTGTCTCTGGTTTAGGTTCAAGATAGTTTCCTTTGGTTTTAGCTGGTTGCCCAGCCTGGTCATAGCTGGTTTTACAGTGGTTTTGACCACTTCTTCAGCTGGGTAATCATCATCACAATATCAAGAGCAATCAATATGATTGATTTTTCTCATAATACTGCAGCCGTATCCTGTGATAAAATATTTTCTTTAATGTACTGTGTATATTTAAAATATAGACTTTTTTAATGTATATACTTGTACTATATTAATTTTAACTATCTATACCATGCAACATGCAATCCAGACAGCAGACACATTTTGGACTATGAAACTTGTTTTCCTTTCATTTACCATCCTTCTGTATAATGCGGTCACAAATTCGATCTCATTTTTAATAGCACAGTAACATCTGATATAACATGAGGAAGTATGTATGTAGACATGTAATTTACCACAGTTGCAGAGTATCGGAAAAGCTTGAATGCACCTTGAAAAGTGCTTGAATTTGACTTTGGAAAAGATGTGAGAATCCTGCCCAATTTGTCTCATCACTGCATCTTCTCTCATGCTCTGTGTTTCATCAGAGCTGTGTGTTGGGATGAGCAGCATGTATAGATGGAGATGCTTGTGTTTGCAGACTCTGAGGTCACTCTGGTGTTACACTTTATTTGAAGGTGTCCTTATTACAGTGTAATTATACTTTTAAGTACTGAGTAATGTTAATTAACTACATGTACTTACTATATGGTTAGGATTAGGGTTTGGCTTTGGGATACTTGCATGTAATTATACATAATTTATTGTTATTATAATAGTAAGTACATATAAATAAGGTGTTAATTAAATAAAGTGTTACCTTAATTCCAATAATTGCAAATCATATGAAATTATTACTTTGTGGTTGCTGAATAAATGCACTTACACAGTGAAATCCATGTTTGGATTCATTACAGTTCATCTCTGAGAAGTTTTGATAGCAGATTAAATGGCACAAGCAGCTCCGTGAAAGGAAACAGAGTCATGTATTACACTTATTTGAGCAGAATATCTCAAAAGAGATCGCTGAACTCCAACTTACATGTTTTCTTGTGTTTTCAGTACATCAGCATCTGAGTGCATGTGAATGGTTACCAGGTTGAGAAGATTAAATAAACCATATTGATTTAAGAGAAAAGCCCTGAGTGGGGCATTTAAACTCTTGAAATCTGGTGCCCGCAGTCATCAAAGTTTGCCTATGCTTGTCACCAATGCAAGATAACAAACAAAAAATCAATGGGCAAATATTGTGACTCATGATATAGCATATGACCTATGAGCGAGGATCGGGCTCAGAGAGTGAAGTTCAGTGACACTCATTCAAACTGTCAGTCATCATTTGCCTGCTGAATGTTGTTAAGCGCATGACGTGTGTTTGCTCTCCCCCAGCAGGTCTGTCTTTTGGATTCGCATCTGCGGGTGGGTTTTCATTTGCAGAATTGGCAGAGAGTCCATCGGAATTTGCATTTGGTAAAAAAGGTGAGCGCTGTCTTCACCTGTTCACCAGTGTTTCACATTTTACCTCGAAGCTCGCAGCTCGAAGGTCGTTTGTTTGATTTCTCATATTAAACAGCGCAATCCAGTTCACAAGTCTTTCTACTGTCTTTGCTGAGCAATCATTTAAGTTTTTTAAACGATTACAAAGTCAGTATGTTTTCATGTGAGATTTACATTGTCACCTGCACCAAAGCACAAGAGAGAAAAGTTGTTTTGGGCTTTTCTTGAACTGCTGCTTTCATCAGTATGAGGGCTGAAGTCAATATTTACACTAAATAATACATTAAATTTTTGATTTATTTTTCATTGCTTCAGAACTTGTGACACTTTATACAACACTTTATTTATTCTGTGCTAGTAAGCCTATTTCTGTCATGACAACTCTCAGAGGGATTGGCATGATAATGTATATGACAATGTTAATGTATTTGGTCTTGGTGGAATAGATCTGCTACACTGCTGCTGCAGAGCAAGTACCGAGCCTTGCTACTGCCAATACATCCACAACATGCTGCTGTGAGCATGTAAGAAACACTGCTGCTGCACATACAACATACATGAAATAACCCCCATATAGCATACATGAATCACCTCGTATCAGATCAGTACAGGTGGAGCTGGGGAAGGGGGCAGGTTTCTGAAGTGCACTTCTACAGCAAGCTCTATCCAAGTATTTGAATGTTGAGCAGCGAGCTCATTGGCTACCGATACAGGAGAGAACCAATCAGCTGTGCCATGTGATGATGATGTCATTATATCAGATCAATCGGACTGCGCCATCTAGAGTTTCATGGCAGAACTTTGTATTTCTTCTGATAGTAAAAATTGTTTGTACTGCATACTGTAAATACTGGTAATGCTAATCTCTAATCTAATCTAATTTAATCCTTGTCTGACTTTGTCTGAAAATGCTGTCCTTAAGCAGATCATGTGGTCTTCTTTTGTTTGTTTTTAAAGACCTATGCATAGCATCATTTTTGGGAAAAGAAAATCAAATTACAACTTTAATTCCATGGCTTGAAAGGTGAATGATGAACAGTTTCCGCAAAGACTCGCTCTTCTCTGCATTTCGTAATAATGTATTTTCCTAAAATATTTTCCTTTGTTGATGCTAGCATTTAGCCGTGTTGTATAAAGCTTGTGACAGAGTTCAAATATTTCAAAGACTGCAGAAAAGATCCTGTTTTATAAGCCAATCAAAAAAAAAATTTGTGTGTGTGACTTCATTGGCAACATTAATATGAATTAGTATAGTGCTAGTATGTTAGCATACTGTCAGCATTATTATTGGCAGTGCAGTGTTTTCATGTGTTTATTTCTGCAGATGATAATTTCACGTGGTCAGGAGCAGGAGCCACAATCTCCGGAAGCACAGTGAAAGAAGTCTCTCTGCCAGAGGTGAGCGTTTGCTGTGATGCTGTTAGCTGTGTTCTTCATGTCTCTAGAGAAGTGTGACGTGTGTTGACGTGTCTCCTGCAGGTGGAGGTGAGGTCCATTGAGGAGGACGAGGAGATCCTGTTCAAAGAAAGAGCCAAACTCTACCACTGGGACCGTGAGCTCAATCAGTGGAAGGAGCGCGGCGTGGGAGACATCAAGATCCTCTTCCACCCTGTGAAGAAGCTCTACCGCCTGCTGATGAAACATGAGCAGGTGTTAAAAGACTGCGCCAACCACGTCATCAACCAGAGCATCGAGCTCAAGCCCATGAACACCTCGCCTAATGCGCTGGTGTGGACCGCCACAGACTACTCAGGTACAGGCCTCGCTCCTCACCTCATACACATCACCCTGCAGCCAGTGTCTTCATGTCTATATGTTTGTTCACACACACAGAGGGAGATGGGAAAGTCGAGCAGCTGGCGGCCAAGTTCAAGACTCCAGAACTGGCGGAGTCCTTTAGACGAGCATTCACCGACTGCCAGAGTCGCATGTTGCAGGCTGACGCCGCTCAGATGTCTTCCGCCGAGGCACTGTCACGAGAGTCCAACCCTGTACATAGAATCTTTGAAAATAAACAATCTCAGTCACAGAAAAAGGAGAAAGGCAAACCAATTCGATCAACCGTTTGAGCACAACAACTGTAATCACAACACACATCATTAAGAGCGCATGGGTCGGTGAAACAACAACAACTTACCAGTCCGTCCGAACAACTCTAACTGAAACCCCCCAGGTAGCATCCCGACTTCATGTGTCACGTGAGGACACACCGTCATTATGTAAACTCACTGATGATGTATTCTATATGTTGACAGCATGGAATAAATTAATTACATCAACCAGGATTACATGCTAAGTTCACTCTGAAACTACATTCTACATTGGAAAATACAAAACATCAATAATTAAATTCATAATCAACAATAATGCACAGCGGTTCATAATTCCCAAATTCTTCTGAACAACACAGATGTCTTATGAACAGTTGTGTCCTAAGCACTGAGGAACAGGGTTATTAGTATTATTAAAATTTAAAACCCTAAAAAAAACATTTCTGTGACTTGAAGTAAAATAAACATGAACTGAAGTATGAAAAACATTATTATGGGTTCCAGATAGTTTCCATTTTCATTTAAGGAAGTACGAAGGACTAAACCAAAAAAACCCATCCTGACTATAGAACTAATAAAACAACTACTATGAAATGTAATTAAATGTCTCTCAGGGTGGTGATATCCCCAACCAGAGAGGGACACGTAGGCAAAGATCCATCTACGGATCAGAAGTGTATCGAGACCCGCTATCCAAGCGTCGAGGTTAGGCACACGTGTGGCCGGCCAGGCTGCTAGTCCATACACGCGCCAACCGCCACAGGCAGAACCACCCAACACCTAGCACAGTTCGCGTCAATCACCAACACATCCACCAGAAAAACATAACCATGGAACTGGGGGGTAGGGAGAGAGAGACTCATATCACGTCTATAACAACAAAGTAGCACCAGTTGCCTTCAGAGTCGGCAAAGACGGTATGATGGGGTGAGCAATCGGACTTGGCGCTAAGGATGGAAACGCCCCAAAAACTCATCACCATCGCGAAATAGTGGAGAAAACAATAATCATATTAGAATTTCTCTACACAAACTACTGTTCATCATGTTTGAGACCGTGTTCCCCAAGCTCTTGTTAAATCAGAACTTGTGAATGCCGAGGTTTTATTGTTGTCCTTTTTGTGTGTTAATAATGTGGACAGCAATAGTTGACAGTAAAATTCATACTTTGCAAAAAAGATTTGCTAAAAAATGTTTACCCCAGAGTTTCTTCATATTAATAGGGGCTTAATTGCACAGAATGTGTATCTTTCCTTGTTATATGTCTGTGATATTTCTGCAGTTCACTTCACTGACATGAGGTGCCATGCAAACACAGCCGTGTTGCTTGCAATTTTTAAACACCTGAACATAAAATAAATATCTGCGTTACACTATATATTCAAAGAGTGTCATTGTTGACAAAAAACTGCTGTGAAATGCTTCTGGATCAATTAAAGCCAAGCGCTTTATTTCTCCTTCATTTCGACAAATTTTCAAGAAAACTTAACAAGGCTTGAAAGGGTCATTGAGTGGCGAAAAAGAACATTATTTTGTGTATTTGGTGTAATAGAATATGGGGTTGTACGCGGACTTTAATGTTTAAAAAAACAACATTATAGTTTCGAGCCAATACTGTACAGTTAAGGTTACGCCTCTAATCCCCGGCCGTTCTGAACGCGTAACGGATCGATTTTTACAAAGCATCATCGGGTCCTGAAATGCGCTCGTGTGAGTGGGCTGTTAGTGGCCCGCTAGCCATGCGTTGTAGTGGTATACCGAATAAAGAAAAAGTCAGGCGTTGCGGAACCCCACATACACCCCGTACCTGATTAGAAACACAGCTCTCCAACTCAACAATACTACAGCGAGAATCAAAGGTACGCCTTCTTTCTTTGCGTGACGGCGCAGTGGTGGGGGTGCGTGCTAGTATCAATCTGCGGCCGCACATAGTGAGGTAGACAGGTGGGGCGTGTGAAACGATGCCGTTTTTAGGGGCGTGACCAGTCTTCCCTTTTGATGCAGAATATCTCTGGTTGTGAACCTTGTCTAAGTGGCAACTTCAGGCATCTTAGCATAGCAACAGAAACGAGCTTTAACACTTAAAGAGAAATGAAAACTTGAACAGCGCATCATTAGCCCTAAGTACAACTACTACCACAGTGAGATCAGAAGCTATATTCATTGTCCTCTTTAAGGCATATTTGAACTCTCTTTTTCTGTTACTGCAAGATACATCCTGAAAGTGATAAAACTGGATAAAATTGAGAAAATAAAATATCTAACACCGTTTTTGGTGTTGTATATAGACGTTTAAATATATTTAGGGAATAACAGAGATATTGCCGCCCCTTGTAAGCGCTCCCCGCAGTGATAGTTTCTGATGTCTCTGGCAGGGAAGGCGGAACCAAGGGGGCCACAACTTTGATCCCAAGGGTACTGGGTTTCGTTGGTATTGTGTGTTGGGAATAAATAGTGCATCAACTGGCTGGCTTCATGAAGCAGATTATTATCTGATCAGTTACAACTTGATTTCGCGCGTTAAAGGCCTCTCCCATGCAGAGACAGTCCGACAATGGGCAGATAACAGTAAGCACAATAAATCAATAAAATACAAGTGAAGAAATATAAAGATTACAACAAAAATAAAATACAAACGCGACAAGAGGGGTTACGGGTGATTTCGCCCGTAAAAAAAAAGTTAAGGTGTTTAGATGCCGCAATGACAGGGCCTCAAGTCAAGAATGACACAGTAGCGAATATGATGAGGACCTACGTGAAATCAAAAAAGCAAGCCTATTAGGATAGTTCTTGTGTCAAATCATATGACAAGATTTTTTCAAGGAGAGACTGGAAAAAATGAGGTTGTCAGCAAAGATGAAATGAAGTAATCAGAGCCTTAATAACCCACCTCGTCTATGCGAGACAGGAACTGTCTCAAAACCTCTTTCCTAGAAATACCGAACAAACAGAACATTCTTGCCGTCAGGAACTTTATTGACAAATACATAACCAAATTGCATCTGAGCAGCAGTCCCTTAGTATGGTGGTTGCATGCTGCCACATCCATATTATTTTGTTCACTCTCAATTATGTCGTAATAACAAGACTGTCATTCAACAACAATTTCTCATAATAACCAATTTTTCTTAAATGACATCTTGTTAAAACAACATTGTTTTCTCATTAAATGACATATTTTTCTCATAATACAACATATTTCAAAAATGTTTTCACAGCCCATTATAAGAGATATTATATTGTTGCATTCAGGGGCGTGTCCAGGTTTTTATAATTGGGGTGGCAACTAGGTTTGCCACACAAAACTGGTATGTAGGCAGCAAACTTTTCTTGCGATTTCTTTTAATTGTATACATGAATAATTACATTTTTAGTTTAATTTTAATATTAGTTTAAATAAATAAAAATTAATCTCAAAGTTTAGAACCAAAATATGCATTATTGCAGTTGCATTTTCAAGATTGACAGCATTAAGGAGTTTAGGCAGCAGCAACTGTTATAAAATAAGGGAGTCTACAACGTGTGCCTTTAACAAAACAAGAGATCTTTACTTCATCTTTTTCATATCTGCCAAGTTGCTTTGGATAAAAGTATATGTAAATGTAAGAGCCCTTGAGCAGGAATCTTCTCCTGATGGGCCTATACTTTTGAGGTAAATTTGAAGGCACTAAATATATTTAAGCCAAATTAAGCTAAATAAATAAATACATTTAAGCTAAATAAATTAATGAATTAATATTATTCAATGAACATGACTTGCTTTACACATAGGAATATGTAATAGATCATATTTGCAATCTTCATTATGACTAGTAGAATCTGCTTCAGCTGAGCCTGGTTGTTAATTTTTACACTTTAAAGTGAGTATGATGACAGCATGTTCATGTTTTGGTGAAGTATCCCTTTAAATATGCCCTAACCAAGATGAAGGATTATGACAATGTCGCTGACAATGGGCGAACTGTCAGGTTATTTTAATGCATTTGTAAGAGTGCGACTGTGTGTTAATTAGTCTGATCTGTTTGTGCAATGTCTTTTCTACTAATAGTGAAACTGGGTTTTAATTTCTTCAGAAACTATGCTATTGATAAATCACAGGACAGTGTTGACTGTAATTTTCTGGGCTCCTGACTGTTTATATGTGCAAGCTGTCTGTATGTGTGTCCATATGCTACAATAACTGTAGGTGGGGCTTGGTTAGGTATCAGACCTCATTGGGTAGTGGTCACACAGTTCACGAGGTTGGGAGCACGGAGCAGGAACGGGACACGAGGATTCTATAATAATCCATAGGAAAACCGAGAACAAGGAGGACATTTAACAAGTAGACCCGACAAACCAGAACTGAAAGGACTAGGGCTTTTAAAGGCAGGATAATTGGGAAGGAACAAGACTCACTTGGAATCAAATTAACACAATCAACATGAGGAAGAAACTGGGTCACAGGGGCAAAAACACACACAGAATAGTCCATAATCCTGACCATTTGGAACCACCTGTACATTAAACTGTTTTAAACACATGAACACATATCACAGAGTATTGTCTAAATCAGGGCTTGTTTCTAAGCGGGATGGTTTATTACAAACTCAGTTCATCAGCAGAACTTGTCATACTTAATTATTTTACTGATATCGTGAAATTTCATATCCCTTAAAACCGTCGGTCTCCACATTGCAATGAATACCTTATAGGGACTCCTTGTACATTTGAATAGCTGAAGCCTGATTTTGGTTACCATTTTTTGGTCGCGTGCAAGAACAAGTGTATTTTCTCCCGCTAAAACGGGCAAGCCGACTGCCTATAGGGATACGGTGCATCCAAATGCCATTTCAATCAAAAGGTGTGTGGTGGTTGTCGTAGGAATATGCATTTTTTGGCGTGTGTTTCCGCCTGGTAAAAAAAGTTTGGGGGTGGGCATTTCAGAGACTAAATATCAACCTCAGTGTCGCTTCAACCCGCGGAGATCAAAAACAACCCACAGCAACAGTATTAAAATAGCCCAATTCCACTGGAAAACCACGGACTTGGCAACACTGCCATACAGTATTTCCAATCAGTAAAAAAAGTATGGCACAATAGGTCAGCATAGACTGAAGGATACAGCGTTAGAAAACAATTACAAATATTGGCCAATAATAGTATATGTCAAGCCAACTCATTAACTTAATACTGCGAGACTTACATTTCTATAAGTGGAAGGAAACCTAAACAAAGGCAGAGAAAATAACTAGATATTGCAAAGATGAAGGAAAATACAGTTTTCAGAAAAGCAATATGGGAGAATAAGAATCAACCAGAGAGGACAAAACCAAAAAAGCTGTTAATAGTAGTTTCAGTAATTACAGCTGCAGTGTTCGTTTGTGCAGGATTTTATTTGGATGCCTTGTTTCATAAGTGTTATTAGAGGGAAAGGAACTGGTTTAGACAGAGCATGTTTATATCCTAATATTCAGATGGGCTTTCTGTTTGGCTTAAACGCTTCTGACCCACGGCTAATTATCATAAAGGCCTGAATGTGGAAAAATAGACGTCATTCAATTCTGACTGCTGGCAACTGCGTTAGCATGCATGCTTTTTGTTTGTTTGAAGGATGAGGCACTTTTCCAAATAAGCCTTGATGAAATTTCTATTTATAGGGGGACAGTGGCCACTAATTACAGTCAAATCTCTTTTTTCTCTCGTCTGGCAACAAACCCAGTGCCTCCAGCAAAAGAAAATACTTCATCCCTTAACCCCCTCTAATAAATATTTATTCAGAGAAAGCTGTAATTATGCTTTTCATAAGTTTTTTTTTAGTACATAATGAGCCGTTATATCTACATCATTTTGTCTAAAATAACCATAAAAGGAGGTCATAATGGAATCAAACTGTTAATGAAGATAATGTTACAGATTAGGCTTGGCATGAAATTTTGTAAATTTTCATCACTTGTCTTTTAAGATAGGAATGAAAATTTGACTTTGAATATAAATAGTTTTCTTTATTTCAGTCCTAAAGAATAATTTGTCTAAAAACAATGCTGAATATTTTCACACTGAGGGACTTCCCCAGTTTTTTTTACTGAATCTTCGCTTATGTTACTCAACAATCTAAGTAATTGGGGTGGGGGGGGGGGTGGGGGGGGGGGGTGTGGGGTGGGGGGTCAAGTGAATGAATCTGAACTAAGTTCTTTAAGTAAAAAGGTGTTACTAGAAGTGTTTGCTCCATCAGTGTAACTTTGAGTGAAACATGAACATTATATATTTTTTTCAGCCAGCAGATTACTAAGTCAGTCCCTGCCTTGTCATGCGTATCCAGACCTTCAGACAGCTTTCACTGGCCAAGAACCATCCTACAGTCTATGCCGTGAGCTTCACATACTTTTGGAAATCCAGTGTTTATCCGGGGGGGGGGGGGGATAAGCGCTCGTCACAGTTGTAAACACGACAGCTTTCTTCTTCCATGAGGGGGTTTAGCGTCACAGCAGCTTTGTTTCCAGGCAGACCATAAAAAACATGACAGACACATCTCCCAGAAATCCTGTAGGATTCAATCAGATGACAACTTCGAAACCTCTGAAGCGTTTCCCATTTTATGTGCTTTATTTATCAGACGTTCAGCCAATGGTCCATGGCCATCTCTCCAGTAAACTGCTACATAAATAAAGATATTTATAACTGTGCTCGTCTGTGTGCAGTGTGCCTGAGCTCTAGCACACAAACCACAAAGACGTAACACTAGACAACTCATATTTACAAAAATACACTCTCTTCCACCTTTAAATTTACACTACATAACACCAATGCTGTAATGCAATAAATGAGTGAAACGGTAAAAGATGTGCATTAAGGCTAGAGAACCCTCAGTGATTTGATTCTGGAACCAGGCATGTCTCAAGTTCAAAAAGACTTTCAGATCTCACTTTAAGTGAATTTCAATTCTCAAAAACTCTACAAGACAGATGAAACTGCTGTAAAAGAGCAGACTTACCGGATGACTGAAAGTATGAGTTTAAAAAAAATAAAATGTAAGTTCATTCTTATGTGGTGCTTACATTTTTCTTCTTATAGGAGCCAATGGCACTTTAATTGACATTTTTGTCTGGAGCCCTGCACTAGTGACAAAAACAAAGGTGGAAGCAATGGGAGAGATCACTACTGTGGCAGTGAAACTAAAAGTAGATGATAAAAAGAAAAAGAGTGCTCATATGAGAACATGCAATGATCACTACTTTAGTACTGCATCTGTGGAAGCTGAGGAAACTACTAATGAAGTAGTGATGAAAATAAAGGAAAAGAACTAGAACTCGCTCCTGCAGGAGCAAAGGGAAGAAAGATGACTGATGGCCAGAGAAGAAAGCAGAGGTCAAACAGAGAAGCAAACCACAGTGAAATAGTGGTAGCAAGAGGTAATGAAGTTAACTAGCATGTTAGATGCAGTCCAAATGCTAAAATATTGGTACTGTCAATAAAGCATCTTTAAAAAAGAAAGGGCGTGGAAGTTTGTCTCATTGAACAAGGAGGAAAAAAAGTGAGTGCAATGCAATTTTTTTGTCTTACCATTTTAAATAGATTTTCAATGCACTTCCCACCCACGAAGTCAGAGAACATTGTGGAGAAAACTATGAAATTCAGAATTTTGCTCGACCTAGAGACACCAAGGCACACACCACACCACACACACACACACACCGAGCCAGTATGAGTGCATGAAAGGAGTGTGATTCGAGGTTCTTGTTGATGTGAAACAATTGTGCCTCAGACACAAAGGACCTTGCCAGATCACCCTCATTAAAATCATTACTACTGTCAGTGATAATGAAGCGTTAGCATGAATGCACGCAAATCAAACTGCATGCAAATGAATTCTCACGAGAGACACACATCAGCTAAAGCCTCACAGATCATTGATGGACAAATGCATTTTGCAGAAGAAAACGTGATTAAACAGCCATTGCAGGAGGCTTCAAAACACTGAAGACAGGGTGGATTCACCTCTGAAAACAGCATAACTGGAGCACGCTGCTCGTTTCTGATGAGTGTGATTGTGTAAAATAAATGAGCTAATTGGTGAAACTCGGTTCAGTTCAGACTCCTAATGAAAAACGCTTTAAACATTAACCAATTAAATCAATGAAAGCGTGAGGAAGTAGTAATTAAACACTAAACCTGTCGTCTGTGCACTTTAGTAATTAGTGTTAACGTTCTGGCATTAGAGTTGGTTAGAGTGAATGAACGCAGTGCCATCAGTGATATAACCGTCATCCGTCCACAGTTTCTTTGGCGGTTATGAAACTCTTCTTGTGTTTGGCAACCAAAAGTTTCATTTTGAAATTTGGAGTCAACTTCCAGCAGCGGAAAGCATTGCTCATTAACGTGTCCTCCGCTCTTGACTGATGAATCTGAGATCAGAAGCGTGGAAGCAGGTCTCAGTATATTTCAGTCTGCAGCTTAAATCCTCTTCCAGTCTGGAGAAAAGATGCTCCATGATGAAGAGAAGCCAGCGACTACAGCAGAGACAAACACATACAACACATCGGCTGTACCTTCTTTTTGACATATAAGATATGTCATATACATATAATGCAGTGATTGAGAGCTGAAGAATTAACGCTCCTCAGAAGATGTGGGATGTTCTGGAGGCTTGTGAAGATCATTCCTCTGCTGAGGAACAGTGAAAGTAAAGCTTTTGGAAACAAACGCTCCTCAAAAGATCCTGAGGATCAGATTTGAGACTCTAAAACATGATTGATGGAGAATCAAGTGAAGCTGAGCTGCTTCAGTGCAGTAAGTGTCCATCTGGAGATATCACTGCAGTTATTCTGACCTTTACTTGATAAAAAATCAGTCAAGATTTGACTCGAGAAGCAGCAGCTGAAGCTGGACGTTTATACAATTACACTAAAAGAGCTTTTACTGGAGAAAACCCCTCTAAACTATCAATCATACACAGAAGGCGTGGAGGAGAGTAAAGTTTTGATCATGTTAATCGTTTAGAAATTTGTGTATCAAATATGATACAGTAGACTTTATAGAGTTAAAAAAAGGAAATCAAGGAAACTGTAAGCCTTTAAGGACACTTAAAGTCCATTAGAGGGCCGTTTTTGGTTTTAACTCTGGCCTCCAATTTTAGAAAGTGCATCAGAAAAAAAACAAACCGCGAGTAAAGTGGTGTTATAGTCTAAATATAAAAAAACAATTGATTTAATCAGAGCGTCTGGGCTGATGTGTAATCAAACACAGTGATATCTACAGGGAAAAGAAAGAAACAGAAGAGACCGAGAGAGAACAGGAGACGAGCCGGAGAGCAAAGATGCATTGGGTTTCTTTATCAAATGCCACCGTATGTAAATGAAGCCGTCAGGAGCACGAACCACACACTTGATAAAGGCCTTTAATCTTCGTCATGAGGTGCTCATTTAAATAACTCCAGACACAGAGTCTAGAGGAAAAACCCGAAGAAAACACGTCACAACATCCAGCTCGTGCAGTCACACGCTTCAGCTCGTGTCAGGATGACCTGAATCCTGCTTTCACTCAGGTCCAGTATAAGCTTCTTCTGCTGAGGGGATGCAAGCAGGATTTCAAATAATTACATGGACAAGCGGCATGGAAAAGCTCATTTAGGTGATGATGATGTGCCGATTAAAGCTCATACAGCACTGATGCACTGGACTTGAAGTCTTCTCAAGTTACATGATGCTTTGTGTGAGAAACACACTGAAAAACAAGTTATTCTCTAAACATCTTTCCTATGGGCCTTCATGCCATTTCAACACATACTATTCACAACTGGCATACGTGTTATGCGACACAAACAAAACAATGTATTGCATGAATTCCCATATTTTCATGTTTGTGAGAATTGATAATCAGTCAGTAATGACTTGAGTTTCAGTGATTTTGCTTCTGAAGAGCTGTAAAGCGTGTGAGTTAAAGTACTTTTTGGTCATTTTCTGGGTCTCCTATCATTGCTAAACATGTTTCCCCAAAAGAAATAAAATCCTTAAGGGCTTTTCACACTGAACGCGAAAATCACGATTTTCGAAACTATATTTTTTAGTCGTCCTGTGTGTCAATTCCCCCCCCCCCATCGCTCCTTTTGTGCAAAACAGCAGCAGCCTTTACTCTGTCTGTCATACTGACAGGTTTCAGAAAGGCAGAAAGCACAGATCTTCCTCCATTAGCAGCACTGAACCCCTGTGTTCATTGATTCTGACATGCATAAGTGCGTTTGTCCTCTCTGTTGATGTGATTTGTTCTGATAACCACAGAAAACACAGACAGAGAAGTTCAGAGGTCAGTCAGTGAAGCATTAACCAGCTGCCGTAAATCCCTCTAAATCATCACGGGTTTCAGCATTGCCTCAGAACCTCAGTCCAGCTCCAGAGACCGAGCCGATGTGCACTGCAGCAGTGTTTCTGAGCGAGGTCCCGGGATGGTTTCCGTCAAACTACTTACACTAGCATATAACGCAACAGGGGAACATACACAGCATATACATTTATTTGCAACATGTCAAATGTGTATTTACTAAAATATATTTATGAGCTAAAAAGTTTAAAAGCTTCAGCTATATACTTCAATGAAATATTGATTACATATTTTTAGATTCAATCTTACAACTCAGTTGCATGATTTTTTCCCCCTTGAATGCCGATGTATTAAAGATGCTATTTGATCAGATGCTAATGAGTCTAGCTTTCAGACTGCAAGACAACATTAGCATGTTTGAAACCTAAAACTCTTGTAACTACAGAGAAACCAGCGGTGATTTCCCCAGAGTCAGTCTGATTTAAGATTTACCATTAGCTTCAGTGTTTAGTTTGCAACGGTTAAAAAGAAAGCTCACAAATCGAAGAAAGCTTTCCTCGCCCTCATGTTGTTTCAAACCTGTATGCATTTCTTTCTTCTACAGAACACAAAAGGTTTTTATTTTGAAGAATGTTGGTAACCAATAGCTGACGGTAGCCATTGACTAGAAGTCATATACTACGGCTACAAGCAACTGTTTGCTTATTTCACACATCCAAATATCTTCTTTTGTGTTCAGCACAAAAAAGAAACTCACACAGGTTCAGTTGTAATGGACAGGATTTTCATTTTCAGGTCATTATCCCTTCAGTAAAACACAGACTGCAGTGCAGAAGCGGAGTCGGAGCTTCTGGTGTCTGTCACAGAGGTCTTTTTGCACGCGGATGAAAGAGGTCAGAGACTCCAGGCCATGATGAGAGAGAGTTTGTGCTGCTGTTCATCAGACTGCCTTCTATCTTCCAGCAGAGGAAGAGCTGGCCCTGACTCCAGACCCTCGGCGAACAGCCATTCACCTGTGAAGAGCGTCAGGCCAGACCAAACGAGCCATCAGAGACCAACGACAAGCGTGTTAGTGATGCGCAACTCAAGCCTCCACCTCTCCTCAAACAGCAGACTGGGAGTCTTGAGACACATGCATGTTGTTCAGAAAGAAAACAGTTTCCATGAGGAAAGCTTCATCTCCAGAAGTGTGTAGTGTTTGTAATGACTATCAAATATGTCGAGCCTCTTCATTTACTTAAAGACAAACAAACTAAATGACTCATAAAAAAACTGACTGCAAAATAACAAAATAATCACAACTTAACACTGCTGCACTGATTACAGTATCCTACTCAACTACATCAGAAATAGGAATATAGGCTTCCACTTTACCAGGATAAATGAGCAAAACCATAAAGAATGAGCAATCTCCTGTTGGAGTCGCCCACTAGGACGCAAAAACCGCTCGCACACTCAGACATTACAAAACTACCGATGTCTTTGTATTATTTCCCAGCTCTCTTTATCCTGATTGCTCAGTTGCAGCATAGAGACTGACTGACATAAAAACAGCCTCGGAGAACTTCAGTATTACTTTTGCAATGAATAAAAAATGGTTGAGTCTCCAATTAAAGCAAGAAAAATGCTGAAAATATGAATGAAAGATGAATATTGCAATGTTTTTGTTGTTGAAGTGGACTTTCATGCCTATATTTCAGCTTCCAGCCAAATAGACCACTGTAAGCCACTGTATTTTATGGACCAAAGCCAATTTTTACATGCATTCAGCAGTTTTTTTTTAAAGCTTTAGGCATTAATAAATAAATACACAAACCAACAGTGTTTTTGTTTAGAATCATCTGAATGGTACACACTCACATGAGATCAAGACTGCACTTAAATCATTTCATATACAAACTGTTTTAATTATATGGTGAATTCAGGTAAAATGGGACACTTTGGGGGGTTGCTTCTTTTGTGTTGGACAGGTAAAGAAGTTCATTGTTGTGTAGAGCACTCTCTAAAACTCAATAATATCAGTGTAATCAGAGACAATCATGCTGATCCACGTCAAAAGATGGCAGTGCAGCGTCTAACGTCACCGAAGAACAGTGATGGTAATGCTAGCTGAACAACTACTGAATGCACCTTGAATTTCAGACCTGAGTGCAACGAATAATCCCATTAACCCCCCCAAACACACAGCCAATCACTGAAGATCAAGCATTATTAGAGAATAAACAAACTTTAATTGGAAGAGTGTTACACAAAGGGTCGGGTGGGGCATAAAAACTGACAATCAGCCAAGCGCTTAAAAAAGAAAGAAGAGTCATTCTATCATTAACGGCTATCACAAGTTGAATGGACAGATAGGAGCCGGAGAGGGAGAAGAGGAGAGAGAGAGAGAGAGAGAGAGCGAGGGAGCGATAGAGAGTAGCGAGAGAGAGAGAGAGAGAGGAGCAGGGGCCTCGCTCTGACCCGCTAAACATCGCGCTGGCGTGCAAGCGCATTTGTTCATTTAATCAAAAGTTTCTGAAACAAATTAAAAATATTTAAAAGGGCAAAGAGAGTGACCTCGTGGAAAATCATCTGATTTAAACCAAAGAAAAAAAAACCCAACAGGTTTCGACAAATATATATATTTGAATATTGGTGCCAGAAAATGGCTGGAAATGAGAAAGTTCCCAAAGAGCTGCCTAGGTTTCATGGTGAATGGAGTTTTTTGCGTTGCATCTTGTCGCTGAGAGGTAGAAGCTGCTGTCCTCTCCTCGGTGGAATGTTTGAATGTTTGACTGCGTAGAGGAATGATTGGCACCGCCGTCCACCAATGACAATCACACAGTGCCACAGTCCTGTGCTGGTCCCTTACAAACACACATCCATCTTTAGCTCCGCCCCCATCGTCAGCTCATCTTCATATGCTCACACGCTCCTCCTCTTACTATTACACAGTACTCCACCACAAAGTGATCCATTACTCTTCATGAACTAGGAATGTGAATTACTACTGAACAATAAAAACAACATAAATCTGGTCTTCAGAAAGGGTAAAGACGATCTTTTGAGGGAAAGAGATAAAACAAAGACTAAAAAAATAAAATGCTACAAATGTTAGCTAAGTGGTTCTGGTTGTGAAAGACAGAAGATGAAGATGTGTTTCTGTACAGGATCAGAGCTGCTCTTCTCTCCTCCACACGTCCTTCGCCGGATGAAGGGATGAACTCTGAGCCGCACTTCAGCTCTGTGAGAGAAGACAACGCAAACACAGTTACTAGACAGATCTCTCAAACCAGTCACGAGGAGAGTGGGGTAAGATGCGCCACTCTTACTAAAGCTAGGTCAACAGAGTACCATCTCCTAATGTATCTTTCCACAGAAATATACACGCTCCATAAAACTATCATGTTACACACTCGATCCCTTCACCCACATTCTGAGGAATCAGAGCGGTCATGTGAGTCATCCAAAGATCAGATTCATTCACAAATACAGTCACTGAATCAATCAGTCATCTGACAGTCATTTGAATGAATGATTCAATGACTCACTCATGAAGACTTGCTCACTCACGAGTGACTTGCTGTCAACTACTGGAGGTTTTATTTTCATATTTAGAGTATGATTTTCCCCCCATTTTTTTATAATTTTCATTTATGCAATGTTGAATCAACATTTTTCTTTTTAAAGCTACATTTTTGTAACGTCTTTTCCAATGCAATGACTTTAATCACACATTTGACACCCCCCAAAATATTAATTTAAGTAGATTAACTAATCAGCACATCATGCAATTAGATAAAAAATTTGAATCACTTGACATCCATTCTACACTGCTCAAAAAAATAATAATATATAGCATCAAGTCAATTAAACTCCTGGGATATTGATCTGGTCAGTTAAGTAGCAGAGGGGGTTGTTAATCAGATTCAGCTGCTTTGGTGTTAATGAAATTAACAACAGGTGCACTAGATGGGCAACAATGAGTACATTTACATGGACAACAATACTCTAATTTTAATACGATTAAGACAATACTCTGATTAAGAATCTACCATGTAAACACATTTTTGATTACCTTAATCCGGCTAAAGTCATAATCGAAGTAAACACTAATCAAATTAAGACATGTGGAGTATTCCTATTTTAGTCGCATTATTGAAGTGCAGTAAAGACATGTACACACCTTAATACATTATTACCATCGTGTAGGACTTTTCGCCGCATTTTGCGACAGGACACACACACTGCAGTGGTCAACCATTTGACGGCAAACAAAAGAGCATGGCTTCAACAACCCCATCGTCTGTTTGCACGTATAGCAAGACAAATAATTAACTGCACTTGAAGCTTTCAGTAAATTAAAAATTAAACACCCAAAACTGTATATGGCATCATAACGAAGACGAACTATATGTTTATACGTGATATTCTGGAGGGGACGTCGGATGGCGTCGCGTGGTGACGTAATGACGTGTGCCATTAATCGATCTATGTACTATAACATGTAAAACGGGAACATGAAAGGATTATTCTAAAAGCAACTCATGTAAACACCTTAATCACAATATTGTCTTATTCAGAATAAGGTAAATAATTAGATTACTGATGTCCATGTAAACTTAAGTCAATGAGACGACCCCCAAAACAGGAATGGTTTTACAAGTGGAGGCCACTGACATTTTTCCCCACTCATCTTTTCTGACTGTTTTCCACTAGTTTTGCATTTGGCTAGGGTCAGTGTCACTACTGGTAGCATGAGGCGATAGCTGGACCCTACAGAGGTTGCACAGGCAGTCCAACTCCTCCAGGATGGCACATCAATATGTGCCATTGCCAGAAGGTTTGCTGTGTCTCCCAGAACAGTCTCGAGCATGGAGGAGATTACAGGAGACAGGGAGTTACTCTAGGAGAGCTGGACAGGGACGTAGAAGGCCCTTAACCCATCAGCAGGACCGGTATCTGCTCCTTTTTGCAAGGAGGAACAGGATGAGCACTGCCAGAGCCCTACGAAATGACATCCAGCAGGCCACTCGTGTGACTGTCTCTGACCAAACAATCAGAAACAGACTTCATGAGGGTGGCCTGAGAGCCCTGCTCTAGTCCTCTAGTGGGCCCTGTGCTCACTGCCTGGCACTGTGGAGCTCTATTGGCATTTGCCATTGAACACCAGAATTGGTAGGTCCGCCACTGGTGCCCTGTGCTTTTTACAGATGAGAGCAGGTTCACCCTGAGCACATGTGACAGATGTGAAAGGGTCTGGAGAAGCCATGGAGAACGTTATGCTGCTATGACCGGTTTTGGTGGTGGGTCAGTGATGGTCTGGGGAGGCATATCCATGGAGGGACGCACAGACCTCTACAGGCTAGACAATGGCACCCTGACTGCCATTAGGTAATGGGATGAAATCCTTGGACCCACTGTCAGACCCTACACTGGTGCAGTGAGGCCTGGGTTCATGCCACCTCATGTGGCAAGAGTATGCGCATTCCTGGGGAATTAGAATTGATACCATTGAATGGCCCCACGCTCGCCTGACCTAAATCCATTAGAACACCTCTGGGACATTATGTTTCGGTCCATCCGCTGCTGCCAAGTTGCACCTCAGACTGTCCAGGAGCTCAGTGATGCCCTGGTCCAGATCTGGGAGGAAATACCCCATGACACCATCCATTGTTTCATTAGGAGCATGCCCCGATGTTGTCAGGCATGTATACAAGCATGTGGGGGCCATACAAACTACCGAGTACCATTTTGATTTGCTGCAATGAAATTTCAGCAAAATGGACTGGCCTGCTGCATCATTTTTTCACTTTGATTTTCAGGGTGTCTTTGAATTCAGCCCCTTTGTAGGTTGATCATTTTTATTTCCATCAAATGATGTGGCATCCTTTCGTTCCTAACACATTACCCAGTCCATATCAGTATAGATATCCAGCATGATATTTTTCCCCATTGAGATCTGATGCGTTTTTAAAGTGTTACTTTAATTTTTTTTGAGCAGTGTATTAGCTTAAAGTATTACATTTTCATAAAGCAGCCAGGAGAACATGAAATATTCAGATCATTAGAAGGTACTTACCCCAAAGCACCTGACACACTTTACCCCACAGCTGGCATTCATTTCATAAACACGTCAGTCAAATCATTTCCATGACTTTTATCACTGATAATACATTTTATATGTTGTTGCTGAATACATTTGCTCATGCTTATGTTACCTGATGAGCCCCTTTTTTACTAAAGGTCAAATGGCACAAATAATGGCATCTGCTAGATTGAGTTAAGGATCTCACACCTCTTAAGACTAGTGCTCAAAAACAGTGGGCAAACAGCACATGAAGACTTTAATCCTTGAAAACTGATCCTGCACTCAAAACTAGCTGTCGTTTGAAGAGGGGTGGGAATGTTTGGACGTTCAGCAGCGGTGCTAAAACTTCTCCTCCACCGCATTTACCACGATGAAGCTTCACACAGTCAAACTCAACATGATGTACGGTATCGCTGATGAAACACTGTAAACGCAGCACTCCTCTCTAGTCTCTCTGACTCTGTATCTTCATCCCTCAGCCTGATTTTCACATGTTGAAATGAAACTGAAACTGAGCCCTCCTCGGCTGGTATCGAGTACAGTCAGCCGGGCTCTAGATTTGAATACATATCCTGCAGATATCCTGTCCTGTGAGCAGCGGCAGAGCTGTGACATTTCTAATCCCAAAACAACAAAGTCGCCCACTGTTGACACATCCGGAGGGAAGCGTATCGGCAGCGCTGAGAAGCGCCTTTAATCTCTCAGAGGAGTTCATTGTTTGCTGGGGTGGAGGTCACGCTGGAGACGTGACAGCGCTCATATGGGCACTAAAGCACTTCCTCTCAGCACTGCATCTGTCCAAATTTGCACTTACATTTATGCTAATACCTTTTGAACCAAAGGGCTAAAAACATTTTTTTAAACATTTTTAAAACCTTTTCAAACTCCCCCTCAACTGTTGCTATGATTTTTACAAAAAATTAAATAAGATCTTTTTCAGACAATAGTGAAAAAATGCATGGAATTCAAGTTGATTAATTAAACCGTTTTCAAATAATGCGACAAAAGAACTCATCAAAGAGCAAACCAAAATGAACTTGAGGCTATTTATCCTCAGTGCCTTAGCATATTGAGACCAAATTTGGTGTGTTATGACAATAAAGACTTGTGCACAGTTTTCAGCACCAGCGCCAACTGGTGGTTTTCAGATATATTGAAGAAACCATCTATTTTTTCCTCATCCTTCTGAATGGTTTGGCCAAAAGTCACAAAACTGGTCTCTTTATTTTTGGAGCAGCATGCAGAGTCGAATGGTATCCAATTGTTTTTATCCATGTTGAGCCTTTATAAACGTTGACATAAAATGCTGTGTCATTACAAAACTATGTATGTCATTGCCACCATGCCCTGAGGGTTCTCAATGTTTCAGGCCAGTGCTGATCTCGTCAATCATACTGCGTCGCCTGCGTCAACGTTCACAGAGTTTGTCTTCAGAAAGCTGAACTGATTATTACACACGTGTGTATTGAGGAAGAAGCACAAGTAAGTGAGCTAAACGTTGTTTTTTGGTCTTTCTTAAACGGAGCCTGTAAAACAGACACTATTTTGTCGAAAACATTTTCTGGTAAATTAATATCGTTTGTGTACAATAAGCGTATTGAGTTTTGTGCGTATATTTAGTGTCGTTTTAAGCTAGTTCTAAATACAGACGAATAGTTGAACCCCCTCAAAAATGACAGCCCAGCATCAACACAGTTAGCTAATTTAGTGTAATGTATTTGCATTTGTGTGATAAGCCATTTTAACGTTTATTCTATTAACTAACTAGGGTCTTTTTTATCTTAGTAGTATACTAATACTTATTTCCAAAAAGTAATTAAATATTGACTAGTATTCGTTAAGTTTATCACTTACAGTACTTTCCCCTTTGCTACTAGTAACTATCCTAATAGTGACAAGTAGGGTATTCCTTTGAACATTTTTGTTTATTGATTTTTATGGAATCTGTGGTTCAGATTTCAACTGCTCACTTATTCTGACTAGCACTGTATGCAAGTTATTCTGATACCAGTTACAGTTTCACAAGGATAGATAATCTCAGATAATCTTGCTTATTTCTTAGTTACTAACTAATTAAAATCTTTTTTTCTTTGTCATATTCAATGACTGGCCAGAATGACTACTTTTAAAATTCAATGAAAATCTTACTAGTAAGTTTAAAATGATCTAATTGATGCAATCAAGATAATATAGCATTCTTAGAATTCTGTCATTTAAATGGTGGTGAATGAAATTATTTACCTGTTGAAGAAGGATCACGTTTGTTCTTGGTGTTGGGTTTCCAGCAGCAGGATGGTGAATGAG
>JADLZN010000100.1:0-100503 GCA_018155175.1 Sinocyclocheilus anophthalmus
CACGGTATACCCACGCCACCATGCTGAGTGGAGTGCATGCCAGAACCATGGCGAGTACTAAGTACCAATTCTACCATATTGCTATGGGAGTCGCCCATTGGGACGTTAGACGGCTGTCAGTGACAATATTCCCTACGGCCAAAGGCCTAGGCTACATACCCCAAAATACTTACCTGTTAGAGCCAGACTCCTGGGCCCAGGATAGAGCTCAAAGGCTTGGAATCAGGAACAGATTCCTTTAAGGGAATACGACCAAGAGCCTAGAATCATAATAGTCTTGGCCTGTCACACAGGGGCTAACGCACGCTTCTCTGTATATGCTGAAGGAACTGTCTCAGCAGACCCTTAGTAGCAACACCCTGTTAAAGTAGGGATCCAGAGGATACATAGGAGGAGTGGTGCCCACGGCGGAACCGGGGTTTTAAACCACTCAAAAGAGCATGAAGTCTTTGCGAGTCGCTCTCATACATGGATTTACAAGTGGGCCAAAGAATAACGTGCACACTTTACAACTTTGTGGATTTTAGAAAACGTGGGCAAAGCATAACGTGCACGCACTTGAATACCGTTCTAGGGGTTCTTGTGGCACCCTTAAAGAGCAGCCCATAGATAGAAATAGCTTATCCCCAAACGCTATGTCTAAGGCTATAATGCTGGAGTGGCTAGCAGTAAATCTTTAGTTGAGGGAGCAAACATCCAGCTCTCAATGAGAGGGAGCTCAACCTACAGCATGTTCCCATGGTGGAACAGCTAGCAGTTATTCAGCTGAGGGAGCAACACACTCCGTTCTAAATCCGAGACGGGGCTCAAGCTACAGCATGTTCCAAAGCTGGAACAGCTAGCAATAATTTATTTAGCTGTGGGAGCAACACACCTAATTCTCATTCGAGAAGCGGGCTCGAGCTACAGCATGTTCCAATGCTGGAACTCTAGCAGTAGTTTACCTTGGCTGAGGGAGCACAAACCCAGCTCTCCTGAGAGGGGGCTCGACCTGCAGCATGAATGTAAAATCAGAAGGGTAAGCATACTACAAGCTAGCCAAAAACTCAGCGCATCAGAGAGGCAGAAGAAGGGCCTAATTCACCTGATGCTGCTGGTTCCAGGTGATCTGGAAAAACAGAGAACTCAACTCTCATGTGAGAGGAGAACTCCGAATTCAGAGGAAATAACGTTGCTCATTCCAGGTAACCCTTTGATAAAAGGGGAGCACTGCTCAAACTACCACGAGGACAGCCCATGGAGTGAGGAATCCTACTCCTCAGAGAGGATTAACGCTCGAAAGAAAACACCATACTCCCAATAACCTCAATGGTGAGGGGAGCGATGCTGCCAGAGTGTGTCGACAGAGACACACTCGTTGAGTGGAGCCCAAGGAACCGGGGACTAACCAACTCAGAGAAAGGGAACGAAATCAAAAATGCGTAACCCTTACCATACAAGATTTTAGAAAAGTGGGCAAAGCATACGTGCACACTTACCACTTATGTGGATTTTAAAAAGTGCGCAAAGTCTAGCGTGCACACTTACCACTTTTGTGGATTTGAGAAAAGTGCGCAAAGCTTAACGTGCTGCACTTATTTAGAGTTTTCCAAGCATCTGTTACAGATACCCGAAAGTACTGGGCCAAACGGGAGAGGCAAGCTCAAATACAACCCTCAAAGGTGAGGGGAGCAATGCCCGAGACAGCATTTACACAGGAAGGTTCTCGTATGCCCACCTATACCTCCCGCTCGATGCCTCAACAAGAGGGGATATCATGGTGATCGGGGAAACCTCAGGGCGACCCAGATACGGTAGACAGTCAGGGTAGCATGAAAGCGTAACCCCAGCCCGTACGTCCAGGAAATTTTTTCAGTGATGCGCTGGGGGCCTGATGATCACGAAGGCTCCCGCAGAAGCCTGTGTTATGGCCGCATGATCCAGGAAGTATGAAGCCGAAACCCGGCTTTACTTACCGTCTGGACATATATCGACGAGTGAAATACGCACTACAAGTCGAGCACCCGGTTTCTGAACCAAGCAGCGGGGGTGCCCATCGAGGACCTACCCAAGAAAGGGACAGAAACACACAGGTCCAGGAAACACTGCAAAAGAAGAAAGCTAGCAGAAGGATTATACATACAACCACCAGCGCATTAAATACACATATATATATATATTTAGAAATGGATCGTACTCACACACCATGGTTCCTGCGTTGGAGCCCTGTCCGAAGAAGCCTCTGGTCCGGACCATCGGTAAGGTGGTCACTATGAAGCCATAGAATCAACCAAACCTAATAGGTCCAGCATATGAGACTATAATGCAGGAAATTCCCACCTAACCTCGGTCAGGTGAAGAGATGGTGGTTACAGGGGAATTAGGCAGGTGAAGATAAGGGCAGATGTAAGACCCCGAAGGAAATGAGTAGATACTGAAGTATCACTCTTATCCGGACAAAAGCGCTGACACCCTGTCTGGATAACATCCCTTAGGTCTTTTACCTACCTACCTTTGACCCGCGATTATTCCTACCCCTACCCGCGGGCAGGGGAGGAGCGCTAGCCGCGACACTAGCCTTCTTAGCCAGTCTCTGATCCTCAAAACCGAGACGGGCAAGGACCCCTGGGTTGTTCGGGATCAGACCTGGACCTTCTATCCCGGTCTTTCAGCGGTCAGCGATAGTGCTTGGAGCATATCCATCGTGTGCAAGGAGAGACAGCCCCGACAGTGCCTGCGCGTATGCCTGGCATCGAGCGAGATGTCAAGGAGGGGAAAGTCTTAATGAGGACGTCTCACCCACAAGAGATAGCTGGCTGCGTCTCTCTATAGGGCATCTTTTCATAACCGCTTTGAGGCATCGCATTGATGGTTGGCAATAACTGTATTGCTGGGTCGATGGTGCTGAGGAAAAAAAAATGGCCTTTTCCATTCCTTCTCAATCTTTATATGGAAAAAAAACAGGAAGACAAGGAAGGCTCACCTGAGCCGGAGGGTTATGGCCAGAAAAAATAAGTTTCATCGAGATATTTCGCGACGTCGCTTCCTTCACCCGCTTCACGGCAAGTAAAGACTCGCCGTGGCACGATCCATAATTTCCAAAATCTCATCATACGCAGTAGGATTGGGAAGACAGCCTCAGCTTCTTTGCCCTCCTCAAACATTTCCTGCTTTTTCTGGGCTGATCCCAGCAGAGCAATGGCCCCTGAATCAGACAATGTTAATGAAATAACATCATCCTCCAGCGGCTCACTCTCGTGCACAGCCGCCGATCGCGCGAAGGGAAAAACCCCCTTCAAACTCATCGGCCAGATCAACCTGCGATCCCCACGAGCTCATTCCCTTACGTGCCTCAGCAGCGACGGGTCCTGAATCGCGGGAAGCAGATGGCTGCCCCTCTTTCCTCGAAAAAAGAGAGAAACGAGAGCGGAGCTTTTTTTGTTTTTTTCCTTTGTTTCATTGAAAAACCTCGCAGTGCACGCCGATGCCCCCTCGGAGACAATGTGGGTGTGCTCTTTGCCCAAACAACACAAAAGCATAGTCGTTGTGTCATCAGATGTACCGTCAACCGGTGCACATATCCTTTTAAATGCTTGGCTAGTGCGCGCCTATAATGAGATGAATTAGAGATCGCCTATTACCCACAGAAATGCAACCTTCAACAAAAACAAAACAGTCACTGAAGCGAAGAAGAGAAATGATGTGTAGCTCCCGGGCATATTTATAATAGTTGCACTAGGTAGCGAGTCATGGCGTAGCCGGGCCAACGATGTGGTGACAGTTCTTCACGATGAGGCGTTCCCCCATAGCGACCCCTAGAGGACGCAGTTTCGAAGTTCCCATGAAAGGGAACCTTGATAATGAGGAAATGCAGACGTAGCAGTTTATGGCATTCCGGACAGGTGTGTGTGTTATATCTGAGACCACTCAGATCATTAGGATCGAGGCAGTTAGAAATACCAAGGGTTCACACAAAACAAGGGGAATGTGCTTTTAGTTATTATGCCGCCCGCAGTTGGAATCAGCTCCAGAAGAGATCAGATGTGCTAAAACTTTAGTCACATTTAAATGCAGACTCAAAACTCATCTGTTTAGCGGTGCATTTATTGAATGAGCACTGTGAGATGTCCGAACTGATTGCACTATATTATATGTATAATCGTTTTCTTAAATTCTTTTTAAATCTCTTAAATCAATTTTTTTTAAAATAATTTTCAAAGTTTTTAAATTCATTGTTTTATTGTTGTGATTATTGTTTTTATCTTATTTTATGTAAAGCACTTTGAATTACCATTGCGTATGAAATGTGCTATACAAATAAACATGCCTTGCCTTGCCTTATATTGCAATAAACAGAATAAACTCTGAGTATGTGAAGCCATTTGAAAGAAAATAATTAGGCATAAAATGTAGAGATAGGAAGTAGGGAGAGAACGAACAATAGAGTGTTATTTCTGAAGTACAAAATAAATAAGGGTTATACTCGTTACTGGTAAAAACATTAGTCAGTGTGTTCTGCAGGCTGAAAACAGGACACAGGAAACTGTGGACTCCATTAGAAAAATTAGAAATACTGAGTTTAGTTAAAAACTTCATGAAACTACTAACCAAAAATTGTTTAAAACAAACACAGGAAATTGAGAGTATATTCGTTGCCTTATAGCCCAATGTTCAAAGTGGTGATATGGGACTTGGAATTGGAAATGTTTAAGGTGTGATTTAAAAGAATGTTTTGTTAATATTACAGTACATTTCCAGTTAAAAAGAGCCAACCACATGTCCTCTGAACATTAGATTAAAAATACAGTTTTTATGAATGCATTTATCAATTGTGTGTTTTAAGATTTTTTTTGTAGTCAACTATGGATACTAAAGCATTGGTTCTCTGGGTGTCTGTTGTGTTCTTGAGGTTAGTGCCCGGTTCAGACTACACGATTTTACCCCGATTTTGCCACAATTTGCTTGATGTAGGGTGTCGTGTGGATTCGTAAACGACAATGGGCGTCGGGACGCAAGATTCCATCGTTTCAGCACGTGTAGTGTGTCATAGTGGACGACAACCGATTCCGCGTCTGCGATGCTTCACGACATCACGATAGAAAGACTAGCATGTTTAATTTTTTTACCCTCGTCCACGACGAGTTCTGTCACATTTGTGACATTGACCAATAGCAGCACAGAACCGCTTTCATACACAGGTTTCAAACATGGCAAAACGAAAGAGAGATAGATGATGGTGCTGCTAGGTGGAATTATGAGATGGAGGCAAGGTTCGTGGAGCTGTGGCAACAGTAATCCTGCCTGTATGATGTGTCATCGAGAGACTACCACGACAGAACAAAGAAAGAAAAATTCTGGCGAACTATAGCGGAAGCGCTTCAGCAATGTTTACACTCTTGTTTTCGGAAGTCAGTCGCTAGTTCCGCCTTCTCGATGACATCACGCACGTCGTTAAAGACGGCACACGATGAATGGTCGGGAAGAAACGTGTAGTCTGACAAGGTTTATGTTTTTTCTTGTCCACGACACGACTTTAGGAGTCAAAATCGTGTAATCTGACACAGTGACTATCGTGGCCGACAAAAATATCGTGTAGTCTGAACCCGGCATAACACAGGAGGGAGGTGGTGTATGCGGTGTCTTCGTCACAGGACGTTAATCAAATCTTGGTATTATGCATCATAAATTATGTTCAGGGCATGTGTCTGTAGAGCTAAATTAGTTTCTATATGAAACTCTCTGAGGATTAGATTTAGCTGGTAAGGATATGACAATGGATAAGTATTTGCGTTCTGTCATGTGTCATGACAGAACTTGGCATTTGTCTTAATTCGACCTTTTACTTCTTAATCTTTTTAGCACAGCGAGATCAGTACGTACAGAGTTACGAACGCATTCATTCATGTATAACTCCCGAAAAATTCAGTATGAAAAGCAACTTGACAAAAATCTATTACACAAGGTCTGGATCGGGGGGGGAGGGAGTGTTCTGGAGGGGAGGGGGTGTATGGAACCAAACTGAACAAACTAATGGTTAATGACATATATTTAAATATGCATCAAGAGATGTGTCATTGTTTCTTTTTTTGTTTTGTTGTAACTGTGCGACGTAAACCACCGTTAAATATTCATAATAGAGTCGGTTATACAACGATTTATAATAGAAAGTATTATTAATAATATAAAAGTAGTGTTTTAAATGGGAATTTTAATAGTATTTACGTGGCATTATCGTGGGGACAGGAAACAAATTAGGACAAAGCAATGCCACTTACTATTGACCGCCTCATTATAACCTGTACTGCTGAGCAGAACTCTAACGACAAGATCGAAAGTAAGGGACTAGAAAGGACACAGCCCTCACATCGAGTAGAAATCCCCTCGGTAAAACAATCGGGTTCACGGTCCGCCGGTAGAAATCGAGTTCCCCCCTCGGGGGCACGCATATTGTCCGAAAACTATGAAGAGCCGTCTGCTCCTACAGCCTGCGATCCTGTGATAAGACCTCTTACATACGATCGGTCTGGACAGTGCTGTTTAGGTATCGACACAACTGTTTAAAAATAGCGGAATAGTGCCTACCAAAAATTGATGGCGGTAAAGTAGTTGGGACATTCATTAGACATTCTGTTTTTTTTTTGCCAATTAAACTCTTTGCAGTTTTTATGTTTTGTGCCCAAACTAACTCAGATAGACATAAATATATGCCCTTTATGTTGCACAAGGCTTAATTTCTAGGAATTAAAAAAATTTTTTTAACCATTTAAATTAATTAAACAATTTAACTACGTGACATTATAATATAAAACCAATACTAAAATGTTCGGAAAAACATATCTGTTATCGCACAAAGCTCCGTTTTTGGAATTACAATATTATGTTTTTTATAATAATTTTACAAACTTTAATGTGTGCAATAATATAAATCCATTAAACGACAACACCATTTGATCTAAAGGTATCAAACCAACTGTAAAATATTCAGAATATTATTCCCTATAATGCACAAGTCTTGGTTTTCCAGATTATGCCTTTACTGTTTTATATACAGTAATGAATCCATATGTTTCATATGTTTTATATACTGTACCCACTTAAATTAAACACCGTTTGAGATAAAGGTATCAAAACAACTATAACATATTCATAATATTATTCCCTATAATACACAAGGCTTGTTTTTTCAGATTATGCCTTTACTGTTTTTATATACAGTACTGAATACATATTTTTCATATGTTTTATATACTGTACCCACTTAAATTAATTAAAACTGTGACGCCGTTTGAGATAAAGGTATCAAACCAACTGTAAAATATTCAGAATATTATTCCCTAAAATGCACAGGGCTAATTTATCAAATTATGCCATTAGTATTTGTGTATATTGAAAGCATATGAAAAGTAGAGATGCAAAAGCCCTTAAATTCCATCTGAAATTTTCTTCTAAAATGAGCATTTGTATCACGCTCCCATGTTTAGGTAAAGCACATTCACTTTAATGGCAATCAATGTTATTTTCTTTGTGAAATGGCTGAATAAAAATGTATAATCTCAGGGAAAAAAAAGGTACAACGCTGTCACTTTGGATGTACCCTAAGGTACAAAAGTAAAAAAAAATTGATATTTTTTTCACAGTAACTGTGCAATTAGTACCTTAAAGGTACATATTATAGATTATATATATACACACACACCCACACACACATATATATATATATTAATATATATATATATACCACACCACACACAAACATATATATATATTATCTAATATATATGTGTGTGTGGGTGTGTATATATATATATATATATACAGTATATATATACAACACTATATTATATACTAATAGATATATATATATATAAAACCACACACACACACACACAGACATATATATACAACACACACCAACAATATACATATCTATATACACACACCCACATATATATATATACAGTGGGTACGGAAAGATTCAGACCCCCTCAAATTTTTCACTCTTTGTTATATTGAGCCATTTGCGGAGAAAATCATTTAAGTTCATTTTTTTCCTAATTAATGTACACACATCACCCCATATTGACAGAAAAAAACAGAATAGTTGCCATTTTGGCAGATTTATTAAAAAAGAAAAACTGAAATATCCAGAATATTCAGACCCTTTGCTCAGTATTTACTGTGACACTCATATATTTAACTCAGATGCTGTACATTTCTTCTGATCATCCTTGAGATGGTTCTACACCTTCCTTTGAGTTGCAGCTGTGTTTGATTATATTGATTGGACTTGATTAGGAAAGCCACGCATTTGTCTATATAAGACCTTACAGCTCACTGTGCATGTCAGAGCAAATAAGAATCATGAGGTCAAAGGAACTGCCTGAAAAGCTCAGACAGAATTGTGGCAAGGCACAGATATAGCCAAGGTTACAAAAAAAATTCTGCTACACTTAAGGTTCCTAAGAGCACAGTGACCTCCATAATCCATAAATGGAAGACGTTTTGGGACGACCAGAACCCTTCCTAGAGATGGCCGTCCGGCCAAACTGAGCTATCGGGGAGAAGAGCCTTGGTGAGAGAGGTAAAGAAGAACCCAAAGATCACTGTGGCTGAGCTCAAGAGATGCAGTCGGGAGATGGGAGAAAGATGTAGAAAGTCAACCATCACTGCAGCCCTCCAACAGTCGGGGCTTTATGGCAGAGTGGCCCGACGGAACCCTCTCCTCAGTGCAAGACGCATGGAGTTTGCTAAAAAAACACCGGAAGGACTCCAAGATGGTGAGAAATAAGATTCTCTGGTCTGATGAGACCAAGATAGAAATTTTGGCCTTAATTCTAAGCGGTATATGTGTGGAGGGAGGGGGGGAGAAAACCAGGCACTGCTCATCACCTGTCCCAACAGTGAAGCATGTTGGTGGCAGCATCATGCTGTGGGGGTGTTTTTCAGCTGCAGGGACAGGACGACTGTTGCAATCGAGGGAAAGATGAATGAATGCGGCCAAGTACAGGGATATCATGGACGAAAACCTTCTCAAGGAGTGCTCAGGACCTCAGACTGGGCCAAAAGTTTACCTTCCAACAAGACAATGACCCTAACCACACAGCTAAAATAACGAAGGAGTGGTTCACAACAACTCTGTGACTGTTCTTGAATGGCCCCCAGCCAGAGCCCTGACTTAAACCCAAGTGAGCAACTCTGGAGAGACCTAAAAATGGCTGTCCACAAACGTTTACCATCCAACCTGACAGAAATGGAGAGGATCTGCAAGGAGGAATGGCAGAAGGAATGGCAGAGGATCCCCAAATTCAGGTGTGAAAAACTTGTTGCATCTTTCCCACAAAGACTCATGGCTGTATTAGATCAAAAGGGGTGCTTCTACTAAATACTGAACAAATGGTCTGAATACTTAGGACCATATGAAATTTCAGTTTTTCTTTTTTAATAAATATGCAAAAGGTCAACAATTCTGTGTTTTTCTGTCAATATGGGTTGCTGTGTGTAAATTAATGAGGAAAAAAATGAACTTAAATGATTTTAGCCAATGGCTGCAATATAACAAAGAGTGAAAAATGTAAGGGGGTCTGAATACTTTCCTTACCCACTGTATACACTGTTTATATACACAACACACACACATTATATATTATATATCTACAACAGGACATACAATTATATATATATATAGACAGAATATCTATACACATATATATCTATATATATCTATATACAACACACACATAATATATATATATTTTTAATTTAAGTGGATACAGTATATAAAACATATGAAAAAAAATATGGTTTCAGTACTATATATAAAAACAATAAAAGCATAATCTGAAAAAACAATCCTTGTGCATTATAGGGGATAATATTCAGAATATTTTACAGTTGGTTTGATACATTTATCTTAAACTGTGTCAGAGTTTAATTAATTTAAGTGGATACAGTATATAAAACATCTGAAAAACAAATATGGTTTCACAGGTCCTGTATAAAATACAATAACGGCAAATATGAAAAAAAATAACAAGCCTTGTGCATTAACGTGAATAATATTCTGAATATTTTACAGTAGGTTTGTTACCTTTATCTGAAACGGTGTCAGAGTTTAATTAATTTAAGTGGATACAGTATATAAAACATGGAAAAAATATGGTTTCAGTACTATATATAAAAACAGTAAAGGCATAATCAGAAAAAAACAAGGCCTGTGCATTATAGGGAAATAATATTCTGAATATTTTTTTTTTTTTTTCAGTTGGTTTGATACCTAATCTCAAAATTGTCGAAATTAAAGGGGGTTACAGTATAAAATAAACATAGGAAAATATTATGGTTTCAGTGCTATATATAAAAACAGTAAATGCATAATCTGAAAAAACAAGCCTTGTGAATAATAAGGAATAATATTCTGAATATTTTACAGTTGGTTTGATACGTTTATCTCAAACTGTGTCAGAGTTTAATTTAAGTGGGTACAGTATATAAAATATGACAAGTATGGTTTCAGTACTGTATATAAAAACAGTAAAGGCAAAGTCTGAAAAACCAAGCCTTGTGCTTTATTGGGAATAATATTCTGAATGTTTTATAGTTGGTTTGATACCTTTATCTCAAACTGTGTCAGAGTTTAATTAATTTAAGTGGATACAGTATATAAAACATGACAAATATGGATTCAGTACTGTATATAAAAACAGTAAAGGCATAATCTGAAAAACCAAGTCTTGTGCATTAAATTGAATAATATTTTGAATATTTTACAGTTGGTTTGATACCTTTAGATCAAATGGTGTTGCCGTTTAATGGATTTGTGTTATTGCATGCATTAAAAGTTGTAAAATTATTATAAAAAACACAAAATTGTAATTCCAAAAACGGAGCTTTGTGCGATAACAGGTATGTTTTCCTGAACATTTTAGTATTGGTTTTATATTATAATGTCACGTAGTTAAATTGTTTAATTAATTTAAATGGTTAATTATTATTTTTTAATTCCTAGAAATTAAGACTTGTGCAACATAAAGGACATATATTTATGCCTATCTGAGTTAGTTTGGGCTCAAAACATAAAAGACGCAAAGAGTTTAATTGGCAAAAAAACAGAATGTCTAATGAATGTCAAACGTCAAACTAACTTTACCGCCGTGCACATTTAAAATGCGAGGGGGAAAGAGGTTGTATGTTAGCTACGGTTTCAAACACAGAAAACGTCCATTTGGGGGTTTCACTGATGTATTTAATTACCTAAGGGTCGTGGCCTAAGTATTTCTTTTTGTTTTGTTTTTTGTTTTTTAGATAATGTGTCTTTCATTTTAAGTGGGAATCCATTTGAACTAAAAGTAAAATGATCAAACATTATTTTTTTTCTTATTCAATATTGGCCTCATCTATTTTCGCCACCAATGTCGATGTTTTGCTTGTTGTATGTTACTTTTTATTCTGTGTTCTATTGCTGGTTGTGGGTTACTTTGACCACACAAGAGTTGCACTTGAATTTCAATGTACAGTGTGCAAGGACCATCAAGGCCTTTCTATTCTTGATGCTGACAGTAAAGAGCCTAAACAATTTACAGCTGAAAAGGTTATGTTCAGTGGTTTCCGGGTTTAAGAAATTTAAGGCCAAAACCTTTATAGAAATATGTTTAAAGCTCACCTCGTGGCCTAATTAATTTTTTTTGCTAAGGCATCTTGTCATACGCTCTAGTTATAAAACTTTTCAACCAGTCCATTTTTTTGTAAGTATTACTTATTATTATTATATTATAAATATTCGTATCTTTTTTTTATCTAAGTGGCTTACGGTAGGGGTTCTGAGATCTACCCCCCTGCAAAATTCGTTCAGCAATCAGAATCAGAATGAGTTTTTATTGCCAGGTATGTTTACACATATGAGGGATTTGTTTTTGTGACAGAAGCTTCCACAGTGTAACAATGACAGTGACAGAACAAAAAAACACAGATAATAAAAAATAAAAATAGAACAAGTAAATAAGGAAAAAAAATATATAAATTGACAATTGTGTTTGCAGGTATATTACAATAGACAGTTTTGTATGTACAGGTACTGTATATTATGCGCAAATTTGAGTTGTAGACTGAGTATGTGTGTTAGATAAAAAGTGTATGAGTGAATAAATAGTGTGTGTTCCACAGTTATTGTTAAGTGTTCATGAGATGGATGGCCTGAGGAAAGAAACTGTTCCTGTGTCTGGTCGTTCTGGTGCTCAGTGCTCTGTAGCGGCGACCAGATGGCAGGGTCCAGAGGGATTTGCCAGCCCTTTGCTCACTCTGGATAAGTACAGTTCTTGGAGGGAAGGGAGGGTTGTACCAATGATTCGCTCAGCAGTCCGGACTACCCTCTGTAGTCTTCTAAGATCAGATTTGGTAGCTGAGCTGAACAAGACAGTTATTGAAGTGCAGAGGAGCCGGGGGGGGGTGGATGGATTCAATGATGGCTGAGTAGAACTGTTTCAGCAGCTTCTGTGGCAGGTTGAACTTCCTCAGCTGGCAACCTGTACAACCTCTGCTGGGCCTTTTTCACAATGGAGTCAATGTGAGTGTCCCACTTCAGGTCCTGAGAGATAGTGGTGCCCAGGAACTTGAATGACTCCACTGCAGCCACAGTGCTTGGCATGCGATGGTGAGGGGGGGAGAGGCGTGCGGGGCGGTTTAGGGTTTTAATCCTGAAGTCCACGTCATCTCCACAGTTTTGAGCGTGTTAAGCTCCAGGTTGTTGAGACTGCACCAGACAGCCAGCTGCTCGACCTCCTGTCTGTAAGCAGACTCATCACCGTCCTGAATGAGGCCGATGAGTGTGGTGTCGTCTGCAATCTTCAGGAGCTTGACAGAGGGGTCAGAATAGGTGCAGTCGTTGGTGTAGAGCAAGAAGAGCAGTGGGGAGAGAACACAAACCTGAGGAGCTCCAGTGCTGATTATACGGGTGCTGGATGTGTATTTTCCCAGCCTCACTAGCTGCTGCCTGTCTGTCAGGAAGCTGTTGATCCACTGACAGACGGAGGTGGGCACGGAGAGCTGAGTTAGTTTGGGCAGGAGGAGGTTTGGGATGATAGTGTTAAAGGCCGAGCTGAAGTCCACGAACAGGATCCTCACATAAGTCCCTGGTCTGTCTAGATGTTGCAGAACATAATGCAGTATCATGTTGACGGCATCGTCCACAGACCTGTTTGCTCTATAGGCAAACTGAAGAGGATCCAGCAAGGGTCCAGTGATGTCCTTCAGGTGGGCCAGCACCAGTTTTCAAAAGACTTCATGACCACAGACGTTAGAGCCACAGGTCTGTAGTCATTAAGTCCAGTAATTTTGGGTTTCTTTGGGACGGGGATGATGGTGGAGCGTTTGAAGCATGAAGGGACTTCGCACAGCTCCAGTGATCTGTTGAAGATCTGTGTGAAGATGGGGGCCAGCTGGTCAGCACAGGATTTCAGACAGACTGGTGTAACACAGTATGGGCTGGTGCTTTTTTCCTTTTCTGCTTCAGGAAGACCTGACACACCTTGTCTTCACTGATTTGAGGTGCAGGTGTCGGGGAGAGGGGGGTTGCTGGAGGTGTGAATGGTTGTGTGGAGAGGTTTCAGGGCGGGTGTGGGGTGTCTTTTCAAAACTGCAGTAGAACTCGTTCAGATCGTCAGCCAGTTGTTGATTCTCCACAGTGCAGGGGGATGGTGTCTTGTAATTGTTGATTTCTTTTAGACTTTTCCACACTTATGCCGAGTCACTGGAAGAGAATTTAATTTTTTTTTTCAGAATAATTCCTCTTTGCCACTCTCATCTCCTTTTCCAGTGTGTATTTAGCATGATTATACAAGACATTATCCCCCTTCCTGTAAGCATCGTCTTTGGCCTGACGGAGCTGTCTGAGTTTTGCAGTGAACCATGGTTTGTCATTGTTGTAAGTTAAACGAGTCCTGGTAGGAATGCACATATCTACACAGAAACTGATATAAGATGTTACAATCTCTGTGAGCTCGTCCAGATCAGTGGTGGCAGCTTCAAAGACGCTCCAATCAGTGAGGTCAAAACAAGCTTGTAAATCCTGCTCTGCTTCATTAGTCCATCTTTTTACAGTCCTTAATACAGGTTTAGCTGATTTCAGTTTCTGCCTGTAGGTCGGTATAAAATGAACCAAACAGTGACCAGAGAGCCCCAAAGCTGCTCGTGGAACAGAGTGATATGCATTTTTATTGTGGTGTAACAGTGATCCAATATATTACTGTCTCTGGTGGGACATGTGATGTGCTGTCTGTATTTTGGAAGTTCACGGGAGAGATTGGCTTTATTAAAGTCCCCGAGAATGATTAAAAAAGAGTCCGGGTGTTGTTGTTCTGTGTCTGTGATCTGATCAGCGAGTTTCTAAAGCGTGCTCCACGTGTTGCTTGCGAGAATGTAGACATGACAGAGAAGACCGAGCAAAACTTCCGCGGCGAAATAGAACGGCTTGCAGTTAAGAAGACACTTCTAGATCTGAACAGCATCTTCTTAAACAGTTACATCGTACCAACCTTAATTGAGTAAAGCAGTCCCGCGCTGCGCGATTTGATTCGCGTTTGCGATCTGCTATGAACATCTGCAAGCCCCGCAGATGTCAACGGCGCCCTGTACGGAAGGCGTCTTTCAACCAGGTTCTGTGAAAACACAGCGCAGAGCAGAGTTAGAAAAATCCTTATTTGTCCGGGCGAGCAGGAGAGGAGGAGAGCAGAAAAAAGTTGTCTTTTTGTTGGGTAGAGAGCGGAGGTTAGCCAGATGGATGCTGGCAACGGCGGTTCCTGAATCCGCACTGTCTGAGCTCACGGAGCGTGCCGGGGCTAGCTTCCCCCGTTCTGCGCGTCATGAAGAGTCGAACAGCACGCAGCTCCCCGAACAACAATGTCCAGCAAAAACATCAGAATAATCAAAAAACCGGTGAATATCGGCGTGGTGTGTACTTCTGAATGCCACAATTTGTCTCTGTGTGAAACTGAGTGCAGGGATATCACTAAAGACAGGACAAACTAACAAAAACCTAAAAACAACTGCGGATCACGCCACGGAAGCAGCCATCAGAGCCGTGTGCCATCGTCACAATGTTCCAACCCTGATCCAACACAGCTGCGAACCAAGATACTTGATGAGTTCAAATGCTCCCTGTAAAAAGTTAGTATACGAGCTGGGAATTCAGAAGGGGGGTAGATCTCCAGGAAACCCTAATGTAAGCCTAATTATCAATTTGAACGCTAAAGTAACAAAAAGTAACATATAACATTGCCCTGTCCCCATAAAATGTACTTTTGTATTATTATGTAATATTCACTTTTCTTGTCATAGTAATTTATCGCTGGCCATCTTCAAAAACTATGCCTAGGAGGAGTGTCCCCAGATCCACCAATGATGGCTACCTAAGATTGAACACCATGTCATGTAAGCAGTGCATTACGACAGCTATCTTGTTATCGCGACATGAGCTACTCAGGTTGTAACTTGGAATGAGGACCGTTTTAAAATGCTGTTAGCAAATCTAAACCAGTTTTCCTCAATTCTCAATAGCAGCTATTCACCAGTAGAAATATTAAAGAAATTTTAAAAACAGTTTCCGTTTTTTTAATGACCGCATGGATGGTCTTTCTTACAGTCTATTTACAGTCCGTCTTACATCTACTTTGAGTGGCACATGGGAGAGAGGGTGCTTCTTAAAATTGAGTCAAAGGTTGATTAGTTTTCCCCATGAGTGAACTGTCCTATAGCATTTTTTTAATTATATTGACAAATAGATAAATAAAAGGCAAAGGGTGTTTACACTAAGTGCAAGCAAAAACAGAATTCCTTTGCACTGTGTAAATGTGTTATAAATGATATTTATACTGTAAAAATGACTGTATATTTAATGGTAAAAGACTGTAAAAATCCTACAGTAAAAACCTGTTAAATGGTTTACGGTAAATTCCCCTACTATAATGGTGAAAAACTGTATTGGACATTACATGTATTGAACATTAATTTTACGGTAGTATACCATATTTGGAAGTGAAAAAAGACTGTATAATTTACAGTGAAAAAACGTAAACTGACATTCCCAGAATTCCCTGCGTTACATTTCAAAGTTGATGTTTTTTTGTTGAAATAACTGTTTATTCTTATTTTTTTCTTATCAGTTGTGTATATTAGGGTTGTGTGTTACACCTAATTTTGTTAAATGAATGTTTATTGCATTATTCAGTTTCATGTGTGTTACCATGATAGTGTTTGGTGTTTGTGTGAATGACACTGTGCACCTTCTATATATGTTTTTATTTAAAAGATGCTTGTGATGGGCTTTGGTTCATCATGTGACTTTCCCATCACCACCTGTTTTGGTGGTTATCAGTGTATTACAAAGTACAAAACAGATTTCAGTACTTAAATAGGTTGGTAAATTAACATTATATCAGTTAATAATGAAATTACAGTATTTAAATGTAAATATAAGTTAAAACCGTAAAACCTAAAACATTGCTACCGTATTTTGACAGTAAAATTCCGGCAACCACAGCTGCAGTTTTTTACCGTAAATTTTTTTAAAAAAGGTATTTTTTGTTTTTCAGTGTACTGTATTGTGGCATATACTGTTTGCCAGCAGTATTTCATATAATTACATATTTAGCGTGATGTGTTTTGAAATCATAAATGGATACTAACTTATTGGAATGTTACTTGTACTTATCCCTAAAGCCCACCACTAATCTTGTTGAACCTGTCAATCAGTAAAAATGTCCTTTAAATGCAATTTAAAATGTGCTTTAATAAAAAAATATTTACTAATTTACTTTTTTTTTAGTTATGTAGAAATGTTTTGAAGTAACCGTTTTAAATGTCTATTCATTATTTATTGTTTTATAATTTTATTTAACTACATTTTAAAACTAGAAATACATAGATTGTTTAAAATGTCTATTAAAAAGTTATTTGTTTATTTATATACCTGCAATTTTATGTTTTAATTGTTAAGTAGTGTCACTTCCAGTTTTCCATTTTTTAAAAATGGTTGGTTGGTTTATTGCAAAAGTAACATTCAAAATGTGGGTATTTAATATTCTGCCTTTTGAAATGTTAACAGGTCCATGCTGTTGACAGACAATGTAGTTACAATTAAACAGGCACCACTGACGTTAACCAACTGTACAGACATTTACTGTATATGGCAGTGATAGACTATATACTAATAAAAAAAAGTTCCACTGGGCATTCTGTGGCATTCAGACAAATGTGTTATATGCAACAAACTCAAATAGCACAAGTGTGTACAGTGTGAAGCCATTTGAAAATAAAATGTTATTTATTGGCAAACGGCACAAATATAGTGTACTTTCTACAAAATAAGGGTTCATACTCTACTGTTAAAAACGTTATAGCTCAAGATGTCTCTGCATAAAACAGACACTGTTAAACAGTTCCACAGGAAACTGTGGACTTCCGGAACAAAACACTGTGAAGACAGAACTGTCTGTGAAAGAAATGGTCTGTGAGAGAAAAAGAGTGTGTATAAGAGTGTGAATATTCCAGCCTTCATTAGAAATATTACTTTAGAGTCAAATTTTCAATATAACATTAATATGTTATATTAACTAAAAATTACTGCTGTCAAAACAGTGATATGAGAGAAACATACAATTTTGACTGTGCATAACAAGGCCTTTTTTTCTTTTTTACTGCGGTCTGAGGTGTGATTCCAGCATATCTTTGTGTTCTATTTGAAATAGATGCTTGATGTTAGTTCTTTAAGCTCTTCCATATTAGTTATTCATTTGACTCATGGTAAACTAATGAGCTACACCCTGCTGAAAATATAATAATAATAATGATGTTTTTCTGATGGGCAGCTGATTCATGTGTGTTTCATGTTAAGATGACGTTCAGCCCTTGACCAGCTAACCACTTTAGGCTGTTTTAAGATTTTTTTTCATCAGGGTAACCAAAGATAGAAATTTTTAATATGTGAAAATTTTAAGTATATTTAGTTTAATTACTTCAGGAGAATTTACAGCCTGGCTGTCTCTCTTGAACATGCATGCATGTGTGAAAAATATGTTTTCAAGTGTGTTTTTAAAGTGGTGAGTGTTGTGGTATGAGAGGATTTCTTTGGTTTTCTTTAATGTTAAAGACGGTTCTTAAAAAAAAAATCTAAACATCTTGCTATTATACTAAAGCATTTTGTGTCTTTTGTATTTGTATTTCTTTCAGAAAGAGGAGGATGAGGTGGTGTACGCACGTGTCGTCACAAAACGTTAAATATTTTTTGTGATACATTTCTTTTTTTTAATGATGTTCTGGTCATGGTAACTATGCCTTTTTGCTTTTATTTGTGTTGTGTGGTTTTTGCCGAGGTTCACTAAAGGTAAAAAGGTCAAACTTCATAAGCATCAATCATAAAACATCTTTTACAAAAGATCATGTCTAGAACTGCTCCTTTATTTTGAGAGTAAAGGTCAAAACCTCAATGTGGAAATCAGTAGCTCTTAAATACTAAAGCTTGGGGCCTTCACCATTAGCCTTTGATGCAATATAAAAACTAAAATAAAAATAAATCATACTATAAGACGAATAACAATTTGCCTGTACACATAAAAATCCTGTCCTCCTTTTAAAACTTTCAAACGCCTACTTGCCTTTAATTTTTTTGTTTTTACAGTAGCCTCACTGTAAGATCTCTGTAGGTGGCTAGGTATAGATAGTTCCTGCTGGACAAAAATGGTGCAGTTTTTCTCTTAATGCAGATCGCTGAGTAACACCCACTCATCTATATATCTCTATTATAGGATAGGTAAACCGTTTTCTCTGTATGCCAGTTTCCTTAAAATATATACAATATACTGTTAAATGTAATTAATAAACGTCTGCTACATGCCTATACATGTAAAATGACTATATGAAATTCTAATATAAAGGTGTGTGTGTGTGTGTGTGTGTGTGTACTGGTTTTTCTATTCTGGTGGGGACTTAAACCTGAATACTACACAGACTCTGGATGGTCACGGGGGGACAAATTGATGGTCCCACGGGTTAAACAAGATAATATTGAAATCATACAGAATTAAGTTTTTTGAAAATCTAAAAAAATGCAGAGAAAGAAAGTTTCTGGAGGCATGCCATGGGGTGGGTGGGGCAATAGAATATAGGGTCTGTACAGTAGAAAAACCATTACGCCTATGGAGAGTCCCCACAAGGATAGCAAACCAGACGTGTGTGTGTGTGTGTGTGTGTGGCCCTTTACCTTGAATATTTCCATATAATCTGCATACCTGTATGTCAGTTATAGTCTGTTTTATTGTATTTTGATCCCCTTTATCTGTATCTTATATTTTCTATAATTGTATTGCATTTTGAATTGTTTGTTCCTTTTATAATAAAAAAATACCCTTTTTTATGATTATGTGCAGGTTTTGTGTTTTGTACTTGTTTTGCCCATTTTGTGAACAACCAGTCAGTACTGACACAGTGAGCTGTATATGATTTATTAGAGAGAACCGACTCATAAATTCATTCGTTCTGGAGTCGGACTACAATGGTTGCGCTGTATGTTTTGATTCACTAAAACGAACCGACTCATTAGAATCACTGATTCGAGATTCGGACTTTACCGATGACGCTGTTTGTTTCACACTATAGATTCAGACCGTAGCGGCGGAACTGTATGTATGAACAATGAATAAGTAAATAAATAAACATTTTCTTAAGTAGGCTATTGTTGTGTTTCATTGCAGCTTGTAATTAGTAGCCTGCCTAATGCACAGATGATGGCGTTTCTCAATCAGTGCACTTCTCCAGAAAGTCGCCATTTAAAACGGCTTTAGTGCACTAGGCTATAAAAATTCCCCTAATGCCCCCCAAAACCAGTGAGCATCGGTCACTTACCGAATGTGTCGTATTCTTCCGTCTCAAGTCAGCCATGTAGGAGATGGCCGAAACAGCACAAAACAGTCAAGTGCCGCCATCACGTGGTTAAAGGATGTAACCTGTTTGCTCTATTACTGCCATTTCTCAATATACTCCCTTATTAGCTCTCAGTTACTGCCTATGGTAATATAAACCTACTGCAGTTTTTGAACTATGACAACGTGTAGGCCTATTGGAAGCTTTTTTAATTATTAATATTTAGTGATTTTAAAACTAAAGTATTCAAGATGCACATCTTTTTATAATCATTTTGACATTAGAATGTTCATCTGAAGGCTTTCCAACCCTCCTCACTGTTTTAAATAATGAGCTGTGGGTGCTGTTATTGATTAATGTTTTTATGCCTCAGACCACCTGGGTCTGTTTTGTCCTGTGTTCTGATTGGTCCTCTCTGCTCTGGTGAACATGTAGCCCTTATATATGTTGGGCCTGTCCAAAAAAAAAAAAACCCGCCAAATTGACCTTAACCTCTCCAGACTGGTATTAAGTGTATCCCATCATGCTCTGGAAATAAATCAAGACACCACAAGTGTGCCATCTGTACTGAACAGACATTTAGAAGTTTATTTTAAAATGCAAAGGATTGGAAATCTAAATAAAGCTCTGTAAACACTTGCATTTTTACAACACTACAATGTGTCCCATCAGGTAATGAAAAGATCACACACACTTGTGGTCTTCACCCCCTCTTGAACACTTGGGCCAAATACAGGAAATACGTCATGTAAGTAGACAAGTGGTCAAGTGCAAAGACCGCAAGTGTGGGTATTTGGACAAGCCCGTTGATGTCAACAGCAGTGAGTCACAAAATAATCAAATAAAAAATTATCAATTTGTCTTGTAAAATGTCATGCCAAAATTAAGTAGGTTACTAACAGGGAATGAATACACAATCTGAACATTAAAATCTCTCTCTGAATTCACATTTACATGTGTGCAGAACATCAAGGGTCAATTTGCTGATAATGTCTACAGGATGTGGTGTACTGGATCTCAACAAAAAACATAAAGTGCAGTCAGTATGATATGAGAAGAAGTGAAATAACAATACAAACCCAGAAACAAAGAATTAATGTATATGTGGTCAAGCCAGTTCTTCAGTGTTCTCCATTCAGCTTCTTTTGTGAAGTTTGGAAACGAAGGAGAGGTTTTTGTTAATGCCACAGTGAACAGAAGATACTGAAGATAAACCACAAGAACCAAGACGATCTGAAGACATTGCAGATAGATCAGAAATAAAGATATCATTCAATGACTACCCTTATCTTAATGATTTACTCAGATCTTTTCATTTTTAAGTTAAAAAGTGAAAAATGAGAAGCAAAATGAAGAACTGAAAAAGACCATACCAAAAAATAGCCTAAGTTTTTTCTGAATGTCTGAGTTTGTAGGTTTAGTATGTAAGGCTTCTTTACCTGCTAACATGATTGACTTCTTCTCAAAACCACTTTAATGTGAAATAAAAGACAGTAAACAAACACACACAAAAATCTCATGCAAGAAGCATCTTGTTTCCACTATATGCTTTTGAGACTCTAGCAGCTCCGTTTCTGAGTCAGACTGAAACCTGCTGCGGTCTGAGTTTAACTCAGGCCAGTTTAGAGGCATACGACCCAAATAAATGTGGCTACTGTTGAGTGGACAAACGTCTCTTGCAGCTAACAATGTGTTTACTATTGCATGTGTGCGCTGATGGGTAAATGGGCAAAGACATTATTTTCCTTTGAGACAATGACTGATTGAAACAAACAACTGCTGCAACATTCTGGACAGAAACAATAGCCTAACAGAGTAGGCTACAACAAAAATGAAGCCTAAAAAGTAAGACCGTTAGGTAAAGACAATATGACATAATTATATTGAGAGACACAGAATGATTTAGCACAATATGTTAAGTAATAGCATTAACCAGGATGTGAAACTGAACTACAGTAGAAAGCATCGCCTGCACTTTGACGGAAGCGCGCTGTCTGGAGGTCTTTCTGTGTTTATCTCTAAACCTTATTTACAGATCGTATTAATGATATATTCCTGTCGAAAACGGATGCATACTAAGCGATTTATCTCAAACGGCTAAAGAAAATGACCCACACGTTTATTTTGTTTTGTTTGTGTTTTTCTCATCTGGTTGGTAAGTACTTGTATTTTAATGACGTCACTGAAATCAAAGCGTAATAACGATTAACTCAAATGATTTACAATATTGCTGATGCTATAAGGAATTAGGTATCATAAACGTAAAAACTTGTATAAATTAGCATTTATATATATATATTTAAAAAAAACGTGATTTAGCCATGAAATATTGCATATTTAGTCTAACATTAACCTAGATGTAAATTGTTGTTCATTGGTTCATGACATGGCAACAAACTGAGCGTTATTGTGAAGTGTTACAACATTTTTTACATGTTCTCCAGGTGTGTTTGTTGCGGAGACAGATGTAGTGAAGTTAGTGTCAGTGATGGAGGGAGATTCTGTCACTCTAAAGATTGATGTTACTGATAAACAGGGATATGGCAAGATAGAGTGGAGGTTTGGAGAGGAGCGAATCGCCAGAATCAAGGGAGTGAACGGTACATATTATGATGAGGTTTGGAGATTCAGAGGCCGATTGCAGCTGGATCACACCGGCTCTCTCACCATTAGAAACACCACAACTGAACACACTGGAGTTTATCGTCTAAGTATGAAGGTTGGAAATGAAGACATACCCAAGAGTTACAGAGTTACTGTGTATGGTGAGTAGATTAGTATGTAACCTATTACATGGAGAATAGGCTACATCATTGTCAAAATGATGATTCAGAATACACCTTTATAAAGCATGTTGTGTTTTCAGCTCCTCTGCCCATTCCAGTAATCTTCATTGACACTTTACAATCTTCTTCATCATCTGAAAGATCATCGAGGATCTTCCTGTGTTCAGTGGTGAATGTGAGTCATGTGACTCTCTCCTGGTACAAAGGAAACAGTTTATTGTCCAGCATCAGTGTGTCTGATCTCAGCATCAGTCTCTCTCTACCTCTGGAGGTGGAATATCAGGATAACAACACCTACAGCTGTGTAGTGAACAATCCTGTCAGCAGCCAGACCAAACATCTCACCAACACTGAACTCTACTGGTTAGGTTCAGGTACGTGATTTTAAAGTTTTTTCAGCATAGCTGTTTTTACTGACCTGATCTGATCTGGATTTCTTTTCTTTCCTCAGACTCTGTCCACTATTGTGGCACTGCTGAAGTTGTGATCCGATTGGTCATCTCTGCTTTGATGGGCGTAGCTGCCGTGGCTGCCATTGTTGTTCTGGTTTATGACATCAAATCCAGAACAGGAGAGAAGAGAACTGACATCAGCTTAAGACAACGATCAATCAGATATTAAAAATGTTAAACTGTCTTTTTGTTTTTTCTTCTGAGTACTTTTATGTTGAGATGAAATTGTGTTATGACAAAATTCTTCATCTATATTCCTAATGATAATGATGCATGACTCAAATTTGATGAAATATTGCAGTCTACGTCCTGTCTACGCTCTAATTTCTATACTTTTTTGTTGCCAACATAAGACTGAGTTATAAGGCTACAACGATAGGCCTAACTTTGCAGTTAGGAAAAGTAGGTAAAGATTGTAATCAGCCACTCCTAATAATAAGCCAACATCCTTCTCCATGTGTTCATAAGTTCAATGACTCCCAATCAGAAGTGTAAACAGTGTAAAAATGTGTAAACACTTTGTGTTTAAATGTAGCTCTGATAGCTGCTAATAAATCAGGTTGACTGGTGAAAATAACAATTAATATATAAAGCTCAAATATACAGAAAAAAATTTCAGTCAGTCAGAAGTTCAGTCAAGGAGAAGCAAACAAAGGTTTCACAATACAATTATTATTTAGGCTTGAGGTTTAGGCCATCAGGCCCTCCTGGTTCACTAGGGTCAAGATTTATAGCATTTGTGTATTTACTTTAGATAACTATATAAAATGACCGTTGTTCACCTATAAATATAATTTAAAAGATGATATTCATTAAGTTTCCTGACTTTTTCATGCGTTTGTTGAAGAAACTACATCCCCTGTACCACAAAAAAAAAATAACCAATTCCAAAGTCAATTAGAATATTAAAGCAATTTTATTGTGCATTTTTTATTACATGCATTCAAGTGCATGCATATTCAATAGACTGGCTGGAACAATTACTACATTTTCCTAACTGAACAAAGAATCCTTCCTGTAGTCACTTAGTCCACTAGAGGTCAGACATCAAATGTATAAAGCTGCAGTAGTGTTTAATCAGGGTATCTTCCGTCCAATCAATTTTTTTTTTAATATTGAAATCTGAAAAATGAAAAAAAAACGGCACATTTTTCTTTTTTCATTTGTTTAAACAAAACGAAAAATCAAGAATCCGGATTAATTTTTCGTTTTTACATTCAGGGGTAGAAAACGAATAAACAACTTGAATATTCGTTCTCTACATGTGGGCGGGAATGAAACGCCCCTCTCTGCTAATTGGTCAACCAAACATTACAACATAATAATAGTCCTAAAAAAAAACCTTAATAATAGTCCTCCGTTTCTATTGATTCTTAACATGTTTATTTTTACTACATTTTATCTCTTCATCAAACAGTCAGATTAATGAATGGCTTGACACAAACTGTACCGAGGCAGAGCCTTTTGGCCCTTTTGACACTGCCTGTTTTATTATAGCTAACCACCTATTAAAATATGTGTGGCAAAGCTGCGCGACGCAATGCAGCACGGGGAGAATGTATTGACCGCTATCAATTTATGTGAACATACAGTCTTAACTTTTGTTTTAGACAATACGCTGCAGTTTAGACAAAGGAGGAAATTAAATAATATTACAGATATGAAAATAAACGAGTTTGTGTAATTTACCTTCACAGCACATGTATTATTTTTCTATTTTGAGTTTTATTCATAGAGCACTTTATACAAATTTATGAAATCATCTGTTATTATCCCACTGGCATGGGACTATTTGTTCGTCAGAGTGCTTGTTTCAGTGATTGACTTTAGTGAAATGTGAATTTGGCGTCATGATTTGAAGGTGAACTCGTTTGAGTCATAAGAACATATCCAAACCCTGAAATAACACCCCGAACAATAAGCCAGTGTCAGCAGCATCAGAAATTAACTTTCACATAAGGGGCAACTTTTTTATTTATTTATTTAATTTAATTTAATTTAAATTGATTTTTTACCTTTTACCTTTTTTATGTAATTTTTAATGTTAAATTCTTACATTAAATAAATTTGAATAATATGACAATAGGCTGTTACCAGTTCAGTATCCATACCAAATCAGTATTCAATGATATAGAGCCTGGGTCTGAAGATGCTTTTAAATGTATTTACAGTTTTATGCGTGGGGGGGGGGGCATGGGGGGCTGATAAATGCTGTAGTGCATTTCACAAAATGTATAATGAAATGAGAATAATGTTTTATACAACATTTTTAATAGAAATATGAATAAAATGAAATAATACTTGAATTATGAAAGTAATATCGCCACTAGTTGGCTGTAAGTCATTGTGTTAATAAAGGATCCTTTTATTCAATCAATTGGTTCAAAATGCTTAATTCATTTATTTAGGAATAAAATCAAGCGGCTGTCTATAGTAATTGGTAATTGAATTGTTGTCTATAATAATGGGTTTTTCAAAGATTCATTTAGGAATGATACACCACTCTATGTGCCTACTGCGAGTCAGTCAGGTACACAACAGTTCTGTGACTTGGGTTTAGTTGGCAGAGAAAATAACAATTTTGTATGCCATCAGTTAGCTGGCCAATACTCAATATTAATTAAATAAACTCAGTTTATTGTCTAAAACTACCTGTGTTCACATAAATTAATAGTGGTTTGCGCTTGTCTACAATACATTCTCCCCGTGCTGCAGTGCGTCGCGCAGCTTTGCCACACATTTTAATGGGTGGATAACTATAATAAAACAGGCATGCCTGGGCCAAAAGGCTCTGCTTCAGTATGGTTTGTGTCAAGCCATTCATTAATCTGGCTGTTTGATGAAGAGATAAAATGTAGTAGAAATAAACATTTTAAGAATCAATAGAAGCGGAGGACTATTATTAAGTTTTTTTTTAGGATTATTATTATGTTGTAATGTTTGGTTGACCAATTAGCAGAGAGGGGCGTTTCATTCCCGCCCACATGTAGAGATCGAATATTCAAGTTGTTTATTCGTTTTCTATCCCTGAATGTAAAAATGAAAAATTAAGCCGGATTCTTGATTTTTTCGTTTTGTTTGAATAATTGAAAAAACGAAATATGTGCCAGTTTTTCATTTTTCAGATTTCAATATTAAAAAAAAAATTGATTGGACGGAAGATACCCTGATTAAAAGTATATCAATGTGTTTTCAAACATAGTTTGTTTCAGGGGTCTGAAAGCGGTTCATGTTAATTTTCATATTATTGTGAATGCTCCAAACAAACTTTTAAACAATCTGATCAATTCTACTGCAAAGAAACTGAGACCCTGTTGACAGGTAGCCCGAATGTGTCTTGCTTGCACTTCCATTTAATTTATAACATGTATGCCTGAATGTTTCACCTGAATTTCACATTTTATGCCTTTTAAATTGAGATTAAGAATACATTGCTCATGTGCAATGCAAACTGTACCATCAGCTGTAAATTAAACTAAGCCATTTTTCTTTTATTCCAAGATTTTACAACAATTACACAGTCTAGCGATTCCAAAACCAATTAATATTGTTAAAGTCGTTATATACTTGTAACTGTTGGGATTCTCACTATGACTGTGTTCCATTCCCTTGACCTGCAGGGACATCTGTAAGAAAACAGAAAGAATCACAAATTTTACAGCTACACAAATGATAAATTACAGAAACTGTGATTCGATATTATTGAAAAAAGCACAAGAACAGAATGTTAAACCTATGAAGGAATGTGAAAATTGCAGCTTTGTTTAGTCTTCTCTACTACACTACTTTTTTTGTAGTCTGCACCAACAATTTTTTTTACAAACTATGGTAAATGTTGTGATTTTTATTGCAGAAGTTATATTAAAATGCAAACAACCTTTATTCTTACTTTTCTTTCTTTCTATTCAGACTTTTTCTGAAATAAAATGGCACAAGAGCAGCACTTCCATTCAGATTGTGTATGATGTATCATATGAATCAAGGAATTAATTAAATTAAATAAGTTGAGCCATACAATACACAAACAAACACAAACAGTCACAAACATTCATTTCTGCTCACCCATCTTCTCAAATGTTTTAACAGTAATCAGACTCCATTAAAAACTTTGTCAAATAGAACTTGTGGATACAGAAAAAAAAACTTCAAAACTTGACTATATATCCATCACCACTTTTAAACTCTTTTTGTATAATAAATCTGATGTTTTTTTCCTGTTATATGAGCTTCAGATAATACTTACAACTTCGTCCTTTTGATTTACAGATCATAACAATCACACCAGCAGCTACAGCCACGACCAGCAGAACAACACCAACTATCCCTATTACAGCACCTGAAGACAGACCTGAATCTGTAATTATAAAGAGAAACAGTCATTAGTGTGAATGTGTGTCTGATCTATAACAAACAATAAACACCAACACTATATAACCTCAATAAAGATCTGATACTGTAATGATAAAGAGAGACAGTCATTAGAGTGAATGTGTGATATAACTAAATAATAATACATTTGGGGAGGTCGTGGCCTAATGGTTAGAGTCGGACTCATAACCCAAAGGTTGTGGGTTCGAGTCTCGTACCGGCAGGGATTGTAGGTGGGGGGAGTGAATGTACAGCGCTCTCTCCCACCTTCAATATCACGACTGAGGTGCCCTTGAGCAAGGCACTGAACCCAACTGCTCCCCGGGCGCCGCAGCAAAATAATGTCTGCCCACTGCTCCGGGTGTGTTCACACGGTGTGTGTGTGTGTGTTCACTGCAGTGTATGTGCACTTTGGATGGGTAAATGCAGAGCACTAATTCTGAGTATGGGTCACCATACTTGGCCACATGTCACTTCACTCACTTCACTTAAATTAAATATTGATGTTTGAAAGACTTTAAGACTCACCACTGACAGTAACACTGAGCTCTTCTGTATGGTATACGTTCTTTTGATGAACTTTATCGATAACTCGGAGACTTTCAGTCTTGGGGTTGCTGTGGTGAGATCTCCAGTTTGAATATGCAGAGCAGTCTTCTGTACACTCACCTCTCTTTCGCATATCTTGAATTTGCTTTCTCTCTGTCGTTTTTTTTACTATGGAGTGTTTTTGAGGTCCAACTTCCACTCATCACATTATCTCCCGTATATCATTAATGCGAGTCTGTAAGTGACAGAATTTCCCTCCCACACTGACATTTTCTTACCCCTCAAACCTAAACCAGACCTGAAAAACAAACCGGAACAGTTTGCAGAAAATGTGAGATTATCAGAATCAGAATAAAAAGACTGTATTGGTCCAAGTGTGCAAAATTTGTATGTTTTATATTAATTAATTATTTTATATTAATTGTAAACAATTTAGTATCAAACATTTATTATTTAGTAACATAAATATATCATAGTTAGGCTATATCTTTAGAGTTTTATCATTCATTAGCTTCTTGTCCACCAATTGTCCACCATTCACATTTACACATGTTGTTTTCGGCGTAAAAAAGGGTCTTTTCGCATTGGTCTGAACAAAAATTGCAGACGGTCTTATTGAAAATGCAAATTCATTCTCTACCAGCAGGTGGCGCTTTCGACAGGAATATAGCCGTTTCCCCCCCATAACCGCCGTAACAAAGCACTTGCAGCCTCTTCTGACTTTGAAACTTGCAGTGCTTATATTTAATCAATTCATAGCCTTCTGAATGTAAGCTATATCTCATATACAGTATATTTACCACTTACCAGTATATATATTTTTTCACTGAGCCCCCACCTGAGTCTTCTTCTCCATTTCTACCAGTGATAATTGTTTCCTTCCCGTGGTAGCCTACGCCCTGCACATCAATAGCATCACTGGACTGTAGGTTGCCAAGTTGAGGGGACAAATGGGTTGAAATTTGTATGCATCGATCGTGTGAGAAAGATGCCTTTCATACAAGATCTGGCAACTGGACAACCTATGAATTTGTTGTCGTGATTAATCAAATAAGGTTTGGCCGGAAGCGAATGTAGCAAACATATAAAAAATATGCCCAGTTGGATTTTTTTTTTTAATATAGAAGATTAAAAATACGGGAAAATACGGAAAATGTTAAACGGGAATGATTAGGAAAGCATTCTGTATATGTCCCTCTCCAATGTAATTGTTCATTTGCTTGGGCCTGGAGACCGAGAGGCTAAGTAAAAAAGATGTAGCCTACAATAAGTTGATGCTACTCTGTGTCGGTGTGATCCTTATCAAATGTGACATCCCGCTTTGTTGCAGTTTGATGATTTTTGCTCTTCAAACTCCGAGTGGTTTCATTGTACTATTGCAGGCTCATTTATTATAAAACAGTTTATAATAAATAAGATTGTGATATACATATAGCCCATAATAAAATTGGGATTGTTTTTGGAACTGTGTTTGCTTTATTTGTTCTTGAAAGAGTGCCAACAGTGCTACGAATTCTGTTGAGCCACATTCAGATGAGGACTTGAGTTACAACAAGTATAAAGATTTCGTCCTAAATGCTTCACTAAAATGCCCTGTCATGTATCTATAACATTAGTTATGTTTATTTTGGTTTATTCTAAATTTAAGTGTTCATTTGAACATCTAAACTGAGTGTTCACAGAGTCACGAGACAATCTTAGACTGATTTACTCACCACTAAAAGCAATACGGAATATCCTGTGTAAAACCATACTGCTGGATATGACCTCCACTTCATATTTTCCGTACTGATTGCTTCGGATGTTTCTGAAAGTGAGGTCTCCAGTTTGATCATTTAGATAAACCACGTTTCTCCACCCGTCAACAACGCCGTTTAATCCATTAACTTGCTCGAGACCATCGCCGGTTCCTAAGCGCGTTTGTTTACATTTCCCGCATGATTTTACTATTAAAGCCTTTCTTTAATTGGCAAACAAGATTCATTAGACATTTCAAGGCTCCTGCACCGACATTTATGATCGTAGTGTCATAGCGAAGACATATTTTTAATTAGTCTCAAGAGTTCGCAACAATACACGCAGCATCAAAACGTGGAGTTCCTAACAATTTTGTCCACTGAATGAAGATAACGATTCGTTCACAAATAGGTGTATTTTTCATGGCAGTAATACAGAACACAAATCATTGAGACTCATTTAGTCCAAACAGTTGTAATTTATAAGAAATGCCTAGGATTATGCTGTCTTTCCGTAAATGTTCTTTGGAGAAAATTTAATTCCTGTCATTTTTCCACTAAATTACGCAATTTGGCTGTGTTTCAATAGTAAAACCGCATATTGTCGTGTTTGTTAGAGTCTTACAAACAGAATAATCCTGCGACCGCCGTTCTCTGCACAGCGCTGATTGGGCAGTGATTCAAAACATTCTAACAGCGCCACCGGCTGTTTGGACATCTGAGTATGCACAACTCATAGTCTTCACTGCACATCAGCCAGGTAAAGGCTAGAAAAGTTTTGATGGATGGAAAATATATCCAATGAACAGATGATTGCAGAGATGGTTTGAATTGTTTCTTGTGTAGGTTTTCAGGTTTGTATATAGAAATCTACTAATTAATATTTGTATTCCTCCTGAAGTTATTTATTATCACTGACACACCACAAAAAATAAAAAAATAAAAAAAATGATTAATTAAAATAAAACAAAAACGACTGTTTTCAAACAGGTTTCCTAATTAAAATAAATATGAAACAGCTTTCACAGCCTATTTTACTCCGTAATGTAACATATTACCAGGTGAAACAGGATATTAAATGAGAAAATTAGAATATAACTTTTTTATATGTCAGACAGTTTGTACATCAGGTGATGATTGGATGGTTAAAATTGGGCATCCCATACCAGAGAAAGACCTGAATGTCTATTTGCTAAAACCGTGAGTAAATAGCTAGTTAAAAGGTTGAGAGAGATCACACAGCAGAAAATATGATGTATAGCACTACAAGCCCTGTGTGTCTGATGCAGCCAACATAGTTTTTTTCTTGTTAACGATCATTGGTTTAGAACATATAGAACTAAAATTTTAATATGTAAATAATTCTCAATAAAATAATAAAATATATTCAGTTTGAGGACTGGCGGGAAATGTCTTTAGTGGGTACAAGAAGGTAAAATTGGAAATGTGCAACAGATTAACACAGCATTATTTTGATGAGTATTATATGTCGGAATATGAATCAGAGTAAAAGTGATTTGAGGACAGTTCTTTTTTCGATTAAGTATGAGCAGTGAGACAGAGATATGGGGCAGTTGCAAAATATCAGCATTATTCAAAAGAATGTATGGTGAAGAAGTGGATGGACAAAACAGTTTGGAATCACAGATTTGAAAATTTGGGATAAATAAGAATAAGTAAAGGCATGGTCACAAGTCATGTTTGTAAGGTGGTGTGTGACCGTGATTTTGATCGTTTAAAATAAATAAATAAATAAATAAATACATACATTGTCAGCTTTAACATTTGTGGCTCTGTTAATAATGTTATATTAAATATGTTATATTGTGGTTCACCTATATTAATACTAAAGAAACCTTTTGGAGTCTCCAAGTGCCCTTTTTTAATGTTCTGACTAAAGAAAAAGGATGAAGGACCTCATTTTTGCAGACTACATCTTAAGATTTGATATTCTTGTTCGACTTGTGACTTTGCATTAATTGCTTTTGGAGTTGCTTGGCACAGTTTAAATATGTATTCCTAGGTAACTTTTAGGATATAAAATGATGATTTTTGAAAATATTTAAGCTTCTCTTCCTGTTTTTCTATAGTACTATAATCAATTCTGATACTTGAATAACAAACTAAAAACTATAATCTTTCAGTAGAGCCCCCAGGCATGCCTGTAGTCTAAGGGGTTCACAAACTGTGACTGTTTTAGTTGGTGTAGGTGAGTGGGTTTGAGCTCAACTAGCGGGGGCGACAGTTAACAGGTTAAGTCAGCAATGAGGTCGCCTTGATCTCCAAATTTCCACAGTATCTGATCATCTCCCTGTATTTTAGTAACACCAGTGTGTAGAGTGACAGAATCTCCCTCCATCACTGATACTGACTCCACATCATCTGTCTCAACAACAAACACATGAGGAGAACAAACAGAAACAATTTAAAACAGATATTATACTTATGTATATGCACAGTGAGGTCCAAATGACTTGAAAATGTGTGACTCCAATTGAAATTGAAATACTGTAAATACAAAGTTTTAAAATCTTAAAGAAACAAAGGAAAATTAACATGTAACATGAAGAGGAAATATTTCAGATTCTGCACTAAATATAAGTGTAAGTAAATGCATGTCAAGTGAGTGCCACTGATCATGTGACTCTTTGTACAACTTCCACTGAAGCTCGGGATGCTCTTTCAAACATTGGAGACATAATCAATAGGTTTTGTGTCACTTTTAAGACTTAAAATGGCACTGAATCTCTTCTATAGCTACTTTCCTGCTAAAAAACACAAATACAGGTTCCAATCTTGGGATCTGGAAATAAAGGAGCTCAGAATAAGTCCTCTGCATTTTAGCCCATCAACAAATGGTAATGCAACACGATGTTTGTTACAACAGGATTTATTTCCTCATTGTTTGAAGAATCCAAAATATAAAAGTGCAAATGACAAATTAAATCATAAACCATTTTGTTACAATTGAAATGACTCTATAAAGTTTATAATATGTTTAATAAAAAGCAATTAAAATAAATAATTTATATTCCATAATCACAAAAAACAAGAGAATATGTCCCACATAGTGTGCACAAAATAAAATAAGAAATAAAATAATAAATTACGTGAGTACAAATGTGTTGATATTTCTGAAGATATAATCTCTACAGCAAGTTAAGTTAATTTTTTTTTTATCTTGTTTGCATATGATATGCATTTCTAGCGTGATAAAACACTGATTAAAACACACATTAAAAATCTGAAAACTTATTCTGAATTCCTGTACTGCATATTTTCTCATAGAATATCCTGTTTCATTAAGTCACATTACAGAAGTATACATGCACAGATAGTGAATGCTATTTCACTTTAGGCGCTCTCCAGATTGTGAATGGTAAAATCATCTATAATAAATGAAATGCTTATGATTCTGAATGTGTTAAAAAAAAATAAAATTAATAAATAATAAAATAAATATATATATTTAGAAGATGCTAGCGAATGGTGTAGTTACCGCCTACGCATTTACTAACAGACTAAATGACCCATGCTAAAGATGCAAAACATTTGAGCCATGGTGTTAACCAATCATTATAAATATTTAATACACCACGTTATGGAATCTAAGAAATGATATTAAAATGCATTTGGAAAAGTTTTCTACATAATCATACTATTATTCTATGTAATGATACTCAAAATGTTATTAGGGGAACATTAATATAAGAGTTGTGGTAATTCTTCTAAAGCAGTGCTTCCCAAACCTGTCCTGGAGGCCCCCCTGCCCTGTACCTTTTGTATGTCTCCCTTATCTAACTCACCTGATTCCACTCATCAGCTCGTTAGTAGAGACTACAAGAACTAAATTGGGTGTGTCTGATTAGGGAGACAAACAAAATGTGCAGGGCAGGGGGTCCTCAAGGACAGGTTTGGGAACCACTGAAGGTTTACGGTCACAGTCCTCTGAAATATAATATATCCTTAAAAATGCTTCTAAACATCTTGAGAGTGTTTATTAATAATATACTGAAATTTATTTATAAAGGATTAATGTGTATTATTGTGATTATCCCAAAGCATCTACACAGTTAAACCATAATGATCACACTGAGTTACTCACCACTGACAGCAACATTGAATATCTTGGATTTCGCCTCTTTGCTGTTCTTGATCTGTAGTTCATAAACTCTAGAGTCTGTGGTGTTGAGGTTCGTGATGGTCAGAGATCCAGTCTGACCATCCAGTTTCAGTCTACCTCGGAATCGTTCTTCCTCATTCCCAGGTACTGAGAGTTTATGATTTCTTACAATTTTCTGATATGAATTGTTTTCGCCTTGAATCTTCCAGACCAGTTCTAGTGCTCCCTGTGTTTCAGTATCATCAGTGTGTAGAGTGACAGAATCTCCCACCATCACTGACACTGACACTGACTTCACTACATCAGCAGCAAACACACCTGGACAACCAACAGAAACCATTTCTAAACAGAGATTATGATATTATATACACTGATCTATTATATATATATTATATATACAAAACACACACACACACACACACACACCCACACACACACACACACACACACACACACAACACACACACCACACACCCACACACACACACATATTTCCTTCAAGGGAACTTCGAACTTCAAAATTCTTTAGGGTCGCTAGGGGAACGCCTCGTCATGAGCCGTGTTCCTGAAGCATACATGAAAAAACACCAACAACAAGTTGGACGGCGACAGCCCCTGACGTCGATAACGGTGCGACATTAGGATAAATAGGGCCGGGAGAACATGTCATTCTCTCTTCGCTTCACTGACTGTTTTGTTGAAGCGTGCATTTTGAAAGTGGGAAGAGAGATCTTTATCCTGTTATATGGCAAGGCTAGCAGAACGTTTAGAGGAGGGTGCATCCGTGTCTGCGCATATTTGACCCTGATGGGGGGGGGGGGGGGGGGGGGGGGGGAAAACACATTCTCTGCGTTGTTTGTTTGGGCGAGGAGCAAGCACGCGATGTCCTCGAGGGCACAATTTGCGCGGTGAGGCAGGAAGAGAATGAGCTCGTGGGGATGCAGGGGGTGGATCTGGCCGATGAGTTTAAAGAGGGGCTTTTCCTCTCGCGCTCGTCGGCTGTGGACGAGAGAGAGTTGCTGGAGGATGATGTTATTTCTCTAACATCATCTGATCCGGGGGTCAGTGCTCTGCTGGGTTCAGCCCAGGAGGAGCAGGAGATGTCTGAGGACGGCGAAGAGGAGCTGAGGCTGAGCCTTCCCAATCCTCCTGTCCTGCGTATGATGAACTGTTGGAAGTTTTGGATCACGCCACGGCGAGGCTGGACTTGCCATGGAAGCGGGCCAAGAAAGTAACGTCGCGAGGTCGTCTCGATGAGTGCTATCTTTCTGGCCGTAACCCTCCAGCTCAGGTGAACCTTCCTTACTTCCTGTTTTTTCATATAAAAGATTGCGAAGGAATGGAAGAGGCCATTTTCTTCACGCATCAATCGGTTCCAGCATACCAGTTATGCCAACATCAAGGCGATGCGCAAAAGCGGTTATGAGAAAATGCCCCTATAGAGAGACAAGGTCAGCTATCTCTCTATGGGTGAGACATCCTCCCTTAATACTCCCTCCTTGCCATCTAAGCCCATTCAGGATACATTGCGCTTAAATGGCAGGGCATACGCAGCAACAGGTCGCCGGTAAAATTAAAGTATAAGTAAATTATGGCTAGTGTTCCAGCATTGGAACAGGCGGTAGGTCGAGGCTCCCCTTTGTTGAGGTGGGTGTTTGCCCCCTATGCCACCATTCATTATGAGTGATCTTTCAGAGTGCCACGAAAGCCACTTAAACGGTATCTAAAATCCTGTTATGGTAATGTGAGTGAAGGCTTGTTCACTTTCTAAAATCCATTGTGGCAAGTCGCAACGTGTTCCTTGAGTCTTTTCTAAAATCTATATGGGGCGAGGGCTTCGCGCGGTTGCTTCATGCAGTTCTTGAGATGGTAGAGCCCCGTTCACCTTGGGCGCACTCCACCTAGGATCTGGATACCTACTTTAATAGGGTGTTGCTATTAGGGGTCTGTTGAGACAGTTCCTTTAACATATGCAGAGCGTGTGGTAGCCCCTGTGTGACAGGCCAAGACTAGTATGATTCTAGGCTCTTGGTCGTATCCCCTTAAAGGAATCCATTTTAATTCCAAGCCTGGAGCTCTACCCCAGGCCCAGGAGTCTGGCCCTAACAGGTAAGTTTGGGTATGTAGACTAGGCCTTTGGCCGTAGGGAATAACATCACTGACAGACGTCTAACGTCCCAGGGGCAACTCCCAAGAAAATGGTAAAGTTGGTACTTAGTGCTCGCCATGGTTCTGGCCCGCATTCCCCTCAGCATGGCGGTGTGGGTACACCGTTCCCCATAGTGACCCCTAGAGGACACATTTCGAAGTTCCCATGAAAGGGAACCTCAGGATACTATGAAACCAGGTTCCTGAGAGGGAACTAGACACTGCATCCTCGAAGCTTCCTGCCATGCTTCGAACGCAGCTTCAGACGAAGAAGAGAATGGCATGTTCTCCCGGCGCCTATTTATACTATAGTCGCACCGGTAGTGACATCATGGGCTGTCGCCGGCCAACGTGTTGTTGGTGTTTTTCAATGTACTGTATGCTTCAGACACGGGTCACGACAATGCGTTCCCCATAACGACCCCTAGAGGACACAGTGTCTCGTTCCCTACTCAGGGAACCATGGTTACCTAAGTAACCTAAGATAATATATATATATATATATTAGATATATAAAGTAAGGAGCATAAATGAGTACACTCCCCCTGAACATAAAGATATTTTCTTTTTCTGAAAGATCACTATTGCATTTCATCCAAAGCTGACAAAATTGTAGTTTGTTAACAGAAGAAAAATATAATTACACCCTACGTTTAATTCAACACAGGTGTAATATTCTAGTACAGTAGGTAGTATGTCTCTGTCAACTGTCATGTTGAAAAAAAAAAGAGTCCAACGATGAGAAGATATCATCTTCTCCTTCAAGACTTTGTATTACATTTAAAATACAAAATAACTCAAAATGACCAGACTTTCACATATATGGGCTACACCCAACCCAACAGTCAGACTGTCTTGAGTATTTGTTCTTTTGCTTTCAAATTGCTGTTTTGATAAAAAAAAATAAAAAATCCTGTTACTTTAAAATCATCAATAAGAATATCTCAAATGAAATAGGCCTGGGGTTGTGGGTGACATAATTTTTCTGAAGAAGTAAAATGTATTAACATAGTAATTCAAACCAACCCCACCTACTGTTAGAAGAGCAGGCTGTGACAACAGCACAACTCTACAGCGATAATTACAGGTGGTTTACTTCAAATACGTGTTTTATATTTCCACCTGAATTAAAAAAAAAACAATAGCGAGAGTGATTTTTTTGTGTTGTCGGTGTTCACGTAAAATAGAGATGCGCAGAATATTAATACAGGCTGTCAGCGCCCTCTAGTGTTTACTACAAAAAACACACGCGGAACCAGACAGAGTACCCCCAAAATACTCTATTACGGTGTTATCATCAGTCATTATTCACTATGCGATCTATCACAACATCTATTTATAGAGTATAAAACGTCTGTACGTTAAGAAACACTGGAGGGAAGTAAATAAGATAACAGCAAATGGACATTTTCTGTTTCCGGTTTATATTGAAAGAAAAAAAACCGGAAAGGATTACTTTTTTTTAAAAAACCATAATTTAAAAAAAGTAAATCTGACTCACCATCGCGAACAATAAAGCCAAAAAAGAAGGGATTGTTCCTCTCTGATATCACGTCTGACCGCATCCAGAGTAAGACAGCAGGGATTCAGGGTAGTTGATGTGGGCTTGTGGCAAACTGCCCAAGTCCCGTGACTTCTGCGAAAGAGGAAGTGTTGCGATTCTATCAGTGTCCCCAAAGTGAACCTAGACTAGGTCAAAAAGATCAAAATTTCACACAGAGACAGGTGGAGCGCCTAATAACTACAGACTGCCGACAAAACAATCAAGGGACAGTCAAACATGCAAACTAGTCGAGTTAATCTGTTAAATATAAGTTCTTAGTCGAAATCAGTTCAAAACCCACCTACTGCTGGTCTTGATACATTGCTTGTATTAGCATGTATCAATGAGCATTTTTTTATTTATCATTTTATCTATATGTATATGTATGTATGTGTGTGTACAGTTTCATAAATTATGTACTGAGACCCGGCATTGCACATTGCATAAAACAATTACATACAAGGTGAACATGTGCTATTCGCTGATGATGACAAAGATATTTCTGACGCCAGGGGACAGACTAAAACTTGCTTTACATTTTCATTTTATGCAGTGCAAGATATAAAACTGAAGACCCCCTGTTTGTATTACTGTGTAAACTTGAGTCAAGTCTGTTTTTCAATGTACTTCATTTAGTTTCATTTGTGAGTACTGAAAATGAGGGAGAGGTTCTGTTAATGTGTTCAGACAGGGTCTGTAAAACCAGTGAACAGAAGATGCTGAAAATAAACCACAGGAACTGAGAACAAAGATGTTATCCTTATAGATGACTTACATCCAATGAGCACAGCGTGTTTATGTTAAAACAAGTGATCCACATTTTCTCATTGAAATTCAAAGTGAATGAAAATAAAACCAAAATAAAGAAACAAAACAAAACAAAAAAAAACCCTGACAACATAAAAACACACACCCCATCACAGAATGTGTGATTTTCTTGCTCCAGATTTGTAAGATTATATGTTTAGAGTGTATGAATCTCACAGTATTTCTCACAGAATGTCACAGATTTACTGCGAAATAAAATGTTCCTTTAAGCCAGATTTCCACAAAACAGCTTCACTGCAGTGAGTCCATCATCAACAGCAATATTTGATTTCTGTCAAGCAGGATTCTTAGCAGTTGTGCATCTGTGATAACCAACTTTTGTTTCCCTACACGGTAGAACATGCAGCACACCAGCAGATCAAACCAGACAGGTGCTACAAGATTCTGGGAAGAAAAAACAACACAGCACAAGCATGAGAGTCAAAGGTATAACCACAGTTAAGACTATAAGGTAAAAATCATCATACTATAATGCATCATATCTATGGAAACAATGTGATAGTTTTAAGAGCTAAGCAGCTGTTGCTCTTATCACAGGCACGTTCATGTATAATCAGACTGAAAGAGTTCTTTTTGTCTCTAAACCTCAAGTTATCTACAGATTAAGATAATGCAACAAGATGAAGAACGCGTGTCTGTTGTGTTTCATGAAATCGGATGGAGGTTTTTCAGACTTAAAGCGGTTTTATGTCAAACGGTTGAAGAAAATGATTCACAGGCTAGTTATGCTTGTTGTTTTCTTATGGTTGGCGAGTTATAGATACATTTGACTTCTTTTTACAGAATTGTACTCTTTAGATCATTTAAAGGATTTACGTCATCTCGTCTTTTTCTCCAGTACACAGTAAAATCCTCAGAATTATAAAATATAAAATAGCCACTGTTCAGTATACATTATCCCAATAATAAACAGAGTGTTAAAAAGTAACACTGAAGCAGTGTTGACATTAATGAGATGATTAAGAGATCAATTAAGGGATGATTGCACATTACTGACGAACACCTGCTGTTAACAAGCATAATTACTGTAGGAAAGAAGAACAACATGAACAGGAAGAAGTGAAGAGATGAGCAGAAACTGCTACAAATAACTTCCAGAGCCTTTTAGATGAAATCAACTGAGAATAAAAAAACACTAAGCATCAAGATCTCAGCAGAGGACCATTAAACAACTTCAAAAACACTTATTACTAACAAGTTTGACTTTATTGCAATGCATGCGGAGTGTCATTGTACAAAACCCCCAGCATGCATTGCACATGAATAAATCATGCAGCTGAATTGTCCCAATAACTTAATGCTTGCTTTTATTTTTGCTGTTGCTTATGTTGCGACTTTATTGATTGATCTGTGTTGAGCCAGATGAGACGTGAATATAACAATATATTTTATAAAGGCAAGTAAAAGAGCAAATGAGCCACTCCTATTGATAAGACATTAACATGCCTGATGGGCAATTTCAGTGACTTACACTGTTCACTCTGGCACCATAAAATATAGTCTCAGTTTTATCAAGTTTGATTGGCTTTATTGTGTGTTTGTACATAGATCCAAATGTATGCGCACAGCATAAACAAACTTGCACATGAATGGCACAGAAATTATATTTTGCACCCATATCCCTATGCAAATAACCTGAAGATTACACTAAGAGAAAACACCAATTTCAAGCAACCAAACCCTGCTGGTTTACAGGGGATAGATTTTAAGCATATGTTGATTTATTTTATATTTAACGAGAAAAAGTCATCAATGGTTCTGTAACTTGAACATTTTAGACTATGTTGTTTACAATTTTTCCATTTGTTCTAGTAGTCAAGCATGAGGCAAAAATACATGAACCGTGATATGTCAAAAATATATTCATAAAAACAAATTAAACACTAATTAGTATGTCACGCAAAGCCTACGTTTGTATTGTTATACAGCGATTATGAATTGTTGTTTCTTCTTTTCTTGTTGATCCTGAGAGTGATTCACTTTATATTCACTGAAACCTGTTATAAAAACACAGAAAGAATCACAATAAGAAAATAGTAATGAATAATTAATAGTTTCAATAATAAGAATGATAATATTAGCTAAAAGTTCCCCTGCGCTTAGGTTCTCCTGCGCTATACACATACAATAGGAAAATCTATCTTCTGTTGTCCTTTCAACAGTAATCATACTTAAATTACAAACCGAAACGTAGAAACAAAAAAAATCTCAACTTTACTTTTTCACTTCCTTCAAAGACTAAATGTGACCCTGGACCACAAAACCAGTCATAAGGGTCAATTTTTTCAAAATTGAGATTTATACATCCTCTGAAAGCTGAATAAAAAAGCTTTCCATTGATGTATGGTTTGTTAGGATAGGACAATATTTGCCGATATACGACTATTTGAAAATCTGGAATCTGAGGGTGCAAAAAAATCAAAATACTGAGAAAATCGCCTTTAAAGTTGTCCAAATGAAGTTCTTAGCAATGCATATTACTAATCAAAAATTAAGTTTTGATATATTTACAGTATAGGAAATTTACAAAATATCTTCATGGAACATGATCTTTACTTAATATCCTAATGATTTTTTGGCATAAAAGAGAAATCGATAATTTTGACCCATACACTGTTTTTTTTTTTTGGCTATTGCTACAAATATACCCCAGCGACTTAAGACTGGTTTTGTGCTCCAGGGACACAAATCATTTTTAGCTTGCTGTGTGATTTTCATGAAATACTTACACCTTTGCCTTGGTTGCTTATACTTCTTGTAGCAAAAAACACAGTTACAGCCCAAACCACCAGACCAACACCAGCACCACATATCCCTGATGCAGCACCGGACTGAGCTGTAATGATAAAGAGAGACAGCCATTAGAGTGAACGTGTGTCTGATCTATAACAAACACTAGAAACATCAGCACTATATAACCTGACTCTCAAAGCACAAATCTAAATGAGACTTTCCTTTTGAAAGACTTGAAGTACTCACCACTGACAGTGACACTGAAGCTCTTCTGTATGGTATATGTGCGTTTGATGATCTTTATCTGATAAAGTCCTGAGACTTCAGTCTTGGTGTTGCTGATGGTCAGATCTCCAGTTTGAATATTCAGATGCAGTCTGTCTGTAAATCTCACATCATGCTCATTATATATTATTCTTCGATTCTCTCTGTCAGTTTTTACTACGGAAGTGTGTTGAGGTCCAAGCGTCCACTGGATCCCATCATCTGCTGTTATATCAGTAATGCGAGTCTGTAGAGTGACAGGATCTCCATCCCTCACTGACATTTTCTTCACCCCATCGAAACTAAACACACCTGGAAAACAACCAAGAAACGTTTTTAAAATGTTAGATTAAATGAATTAAATTAATACTCTAGCACTCTCTATTCTTAAAAAACTAAAAACTCACCCCTTTTAGACTTGCACTCTATTCATTTACTAACTGCTTGTTTTCTTAAAAAAACTAAACTAACACTAGCTTGTTATGTTTTATTCCAGTTTTCTTTTTATTTATTATACAATTCACAAAAGAAAAAAAGGCCTCTAACACTAGCTTGCTCTATTCTTTTTCAATTCTATCTGTTTTCTTTTAAATTTATTATTTAAAAATAATACACTTGCATATTGCATTTTGATTGCTTCTATTGTCCTCATTTGTAAGTGTCTTTGGATAAAAGCGTCTGCTAAATGCAAACATTTAATTTAATTTTTGCTAGATTTAACAATAGTCTATTCTTATTTTACTGGAAACAGATACAACAAATCTAATTATATATAAAAAAGTTAATGGAGAAAATATATATTTTTTTATTTATGCATATATGATTCAAACTGATGGAAGTTACTGCCAGGGAGAATAACGAGTAAAGTTTGTGAACCCTTGTCTATATTTCTGCATAAATATAACCCAAAAAAATCAAGTCCTGAAAGTTGACAAAGAGATCCCAATCAAACAAATGAGATGAAAATATATACTTTGTAATTTATTTATTCAGAAAAATCCAATATTACATATCTGTAAGTGGCAAAAATATGTGAATCTCTAGGATTAGCTGTTAATTTGAAGGTGAAATTAGAGTCCATCTGTTCAGAGGTGTTTTTAATCAGTGAGATGACTATAAGGTGTCAGTGTGTGCTCTGTTTTATTTAAAGAACAGGGATCTATCAAAGTTTGGTCATGTTTGTGGAAGTGTATCATGACACAAAAAAACTTGATCTCTAAGGACCCCAGATAAAAAAAGTTGCTGTTGCTCATCTGGCTAGAAAAGGTTTCAAAGCCATCTCTAAAGAGTTTGGACTCCACCAATCCACAGTCAGACAGATTGTGTACAAATGGAGGAAATTCAAGACCACTGTAACCCTCCCCAGGAGTACTCCACCAACAAAGAACACTCTAAAAGCAAGACGTGTAATAGTCTGCGAGGTTGCAAAGGAACCCAGGGTAACTTCTAAGCAACTAAAGGCCTTTCTCACATTGGTTAATGTTAATGTTTATGAGTCCATCATCAGGAGAACACTGAACAACCATGGTGTCCATGGCAGAGTCGCAAGAAGAAAGCCACTGCTCTCCAAAAAGAACATTGCTGCCTGTCTGCAGTTTGCTAAAGATCATGTGGACAAGCCAGAGGAATACTGGAGAAATATTTTGTGGACAGATGAGACCAAAATAGAACATTTTGGTTTAAATGAGCAGCGTTACGTTTAAAGAAAGGAAAACACTGCGTTTCAGCATAAGAACCTTATCCCATCTGTGAAACATGGTGGTGGTAGTATCATGGTTTGGGCCTGTTTTGCTGCATCTGGTCCAGGACGGCTTGCCATCATTGATGGAACAATGAATTCTGAATTATACCAGCAAATTGTGAAGGAAAATGTCAGGACATCTGTCCAAGAACTGAATCTCAAGAGAAAGTGGGTCATGCAGCAAGACAACGACCCCAAGCACACAAGTTGTTCTACCAAAGAATTGTTAAAGAAGAACAACGTTAATATTTTGGAATGACTGAGTCAAATTCCAGACCTTAATCCAACTGAAATTTTGTGGAAGGACCTGAAGCAAGCAGTTCATAGGAGGAAACCCACCAACATCACAGAGTTGAGCGTTGTGCAGGACTGACGGCAGTTCCAGAAAGTAACTGCAGTTATTGCAGCCACAAAAACAAAAGGGGGGGGGGGGGTCAGAACCAGATATGAAGCAAAGATTCACATACTTTTGCCAATCACAGATATGTAACATTGGATCATTTTCCTGAATAAATAAAATGACAAAGAAAATATTTCTGTCTCATTTGCTTGATTGGGTTCTCTTTGTCTACTTTCAGGATTTGTGTGAAAATCTAATTATGTTTTGGGTCATATTTATGCAGAAATATTGAAAATTTAAAGGGTTCACAAACTTTCAAGCAGCACTGTATATGTATATATATATATATAATATATATAAGATTTTTGGCGCTGGTTGAGGGCGGGGGTGGCATTTAATTACAGATATATTTTATCAGTTCAATCTTTAAAAGCAGCAATATTTCAAATGCATCCGCGTTATTGTGACCACAGTATGATTTGTAATGTATTCATCCTCTAGGGGGCGCTTCAGGATCAGAAAGAATTGTCAGAAAATGTCCAATAAATTCTCAGAAAAAAAACAAAACACATTCAAATAGAGCAGGGATTCACATCCTTTTTTCTGTCAGCCTTCGATCAAAAATAGCCTATATTCTTGAACTAGGCCTACCCGTGAAATGTAAAGTTAATAGCCTATTTCAGTCATTAAACAGCATTGCTCCCTGTTCTCTGATGTTGGTTGATGGCCGTATTCCATGCAGTCAAATAAATAAAATAGCCTATTTCACCTTCTCTGTATGTGTTTTATTTGGATTGTTTTTATTTTAAAACGGTTTATATTTTTGTAAGTGGATAATATATAAGTGTTCAATATATTTGTAAGTGTAAACATTTTAATGATTGGCACCAGAGAAGCAAACTGAAACTACCCCACCCTATCTAAAAAAAAAAAATGTTTTTTTTTTCTATATTAAATATTGTTTAGCCTAGCCCTACTAGTAGTGTTTACAGAATAACATGACTCTAAAACCGTTTAACATTTATAGAAAGTTTAGTCTACTCACCACTGATATTAATACGTAATTTCCTGTGTAAGATCATACTGCTGGTGCTGATCTCCACTTTATAATCTCCAGACTGATCTCTTCGGATGTTTCTGATGGTGAGCTCTCGGGTTTGATCGTTCAGATGAATGTTAGGCCTACTCCATCTCGAGTCAGCAGCGCTGTTTAATCCATTAACTTGCACGAGACCATCGCTGGTTCCTAAGTTTGTTTGTTTACCTTTACTGCATGCTTTTACCATTAAAACCCTAATTAACGTTGACAAGCAATATGACATTAGAAAGGCTAAAGTCTCAAGCTTCAGTATTTATGGCCACAATGTCACAGCCACAACCTCATTTTAATTCGTATCAAGAGATGGCAACAATACAGGTAACATTGAATCTGATAGTTCTTAAGTATTTTTGTCTAGTGAAGATAAATCAATCATACAAATGTATGCGACTTTTAACGGCAATGATCTAGTATAAAATCAGTTAAAACTCTTTAGTACAAAAAGTGTGAATTTAAGAGCAATGTCAATGAATTCTGCCTAATTTATGTAACAACTTAAGAATTACAATTCCTGTCATTTTTACACAAAAGTATGCACTCTAGGAGGTATTACAGAGGTATTATCACGTTTGCTAGGGTCTCACGTACAGATTAACCTCGCCCTCCGTGTCCTTTCTGCAGCGCTGATTGGTCAGTCATTCTGAACCATCTCAGAGTCAGAGTCGCTCTGGATGCTCAAACAATCAGATCAATTGTATCTCATATTTAGTGGTGCCTCTTCAAATGTGCATTATATTTTGTTCACACTTGTGCCTTAAATGTGATCGCTTTTTTAAGCTGCTCTTGCACATTTTCATATATTAATTCCTGAATATCTTTTATTTTTAAATGATGGATGATTATGTTCTAGAGTGTTTAGTCTTCTCTTACTATTTTTCTGTATTAATATAATGAATTCTGACCACTGTACAACAAACGGACAACTAACATCTTTCTAAGGAGACGTTAGTTTTGACTGTAATCCAAACGGTTGATGAACTGTCACCATTTTAGTTTGTGTAGGTCAGGTTTGGGTTTGAGCTCAACTAGCGGGGGCGACTGTTAACAGGTTAAGCGATCAATGCGGATGACTTGATCTTCAAACTTCCACAGTATCTGATCATCTCCCTTTACTTCAGTAACACCAGTGTGTAGAGTGACAGAATCTCCCTCCATCACTGACACTGACTGCACATCATCTGTCTCAACAACAAACACATGTGGAGAGCAAACAGAAGTTTAAAACAGAGATAGCGCTTAATGATGAAAGTCATTTTCAAATAATAACACTTGAAATATACATGTGCAGCGGACTCTGGGAATGATGGTACAACTACAGTTTTTTTTATTGCTTGAAAAATACAATATTCCAGAAAGGGTTCAAATCTTTTTTATAATTTTTTTTTTTAAAGCTTTTAATTTCAGAATGTCCCTAACAGTAACCTAGTCTCATGTGGTTAAAAAGGTGACAAATACATAAAAAAAATGGAAATGAATTCAGTACAACATTTATTTTTTTTAACACATGGAAACATGCTCTTTTAAGAAATGACTTACATTTGGCTCTGAATTAGCATTAGCACACTACACTCATTTCAGCCAGTTGCTGCTGTTGTTTTTATATCTTCAGTAAATAAATACAAATAATCATTCCACAGCATCTAAACTGTCCACAGGTGACTGACATGAGTTACTCACCATGGACAGTAACTTGGAATGTCTTCAATTTTGCATCTGTGTCCTTGATGTCTACACTATAATGTCCAATGTGTTCAGTTCTGATGTTTGTGATGGTCAGAGATCCAGTCTGTCTGTCCAGCTTCAGTCTGTCTTTGAATATCACACCGGCACCATCATATGTAGAGGGATGTCCATCTGCTTCATTCATTCTAGCAATGATTTCATCACCAAACTTCCATATTATCTTACTATCTTTCGGTACTTCAGTAATATCAGTGTTTAGAGTGAGATAATCTCCCTCCATCACTGACACTGACACTTCATCTGCTTCAACACCAAACACACCTGCAGAACAAACAAAAACCGTTTATATAATATTGTAAGCATACACAATATTGTAATATTTGTGCTCTAAATACAGGATATTAATGACAGCAAATTCTCAGGCAATATACTGTTTGTTTACAGCTCTATTCCTGTATTTGTAATGGGAAATGACAATGTTACACTATATGTGACGAGTTTGAGCAGTTCTCTAAAGTGACCCTTTTCATTCACAATGATGTCTAGTTCAGATGGGATATTATGAGCTCATTTAAGGTCAGTCCCTGAACTAACTATATCCTTGCAGAATGCTACATGCTCTTGTGCAATGATACATTACATTTTGTGTCTCAGTTAATCAAAAGCAACACTAATCACCATAACAAAGACGGCACAAGAGATCTGTCTATTTGTTTATGAAAGAGACAAGTAGAGAATCCAGAATTTAATCTGCATTACTTCTGGGCTCTGCATTATTTAGATTTAAAAATACGTTTTTTTTTTGTTGTTGTTTTTTCATATCCTCTTTGCAATTATCTAATTACCATAAAACTCTCAAAAAGTCACTTTACCGAGCTTGATCTCAGTCCCTTAATACACTTTTCTTTTTCTGCCAGCAGTCTGGTGTATTTACGAAATGCAGCCGTTTCTTACAGTGTGTAAGTAGTGTCAGCAGTTGTTTTGCAAGTTTATAAATCTACCTCAGTTTTTCACCGTATCAGTAATGTAAGTGAACAGATTTGTTGCATTGTGTCTCTTGAGAATTAAGGCTAATGTGGCTTGGAACTTCTACAAGACAGCATGCAAATTGTAAAAAGTATGCGGTATGAAACTCAAATGCAGAAGAAAACATGCAAAAGAAAAAAAAAACATGTATAAAAATTAGTAATATTCATTTAGACAGCCTGAAAACATACAAAAAAAATCTAATCTTATTCTTAAGGTTAAATGTCTCAAAATATTTCATATTTTACATTTTGGAATAAACATTGGGTGTTCGGGATGGCATAACTTATTCTGAACAAGTAAAACTTGCAAAAACAAGTAAAGCCCACCTTAAGCTGGCCTAATGTTGTAAGCACAGGTTGCAACAATAGCCATAATTACAGCTTGATGGTAGTTTATGGCAAATGGGCCTACTTTTATTAGTAGGCCGCACCCTGAATGAGAGCGACAGTATCTCAACCTGGACTAAAGTCCAAGAGACTGACTGACTGATTGAGAGAGTGACTTATTTCTGTTTTTCTGTTCTGTTTCGTTTAAATAGTACATGCGTTCGTGTTGCAGCCAGTTTTTATGTAAAATAATAACGCTCAGAATATTGCATGCCGTCAGCGCCCTCTAGCGTTCACTACTAAACACACACACACGTGCACAAACAACTAACTCCAAAAATACCCTTACAGGGTGTTTGATTTGTCAGAACGTATATTTATGAAAAAGTAATACGTTTGAGTTTTTTTTTTTTTAACTGTAGCTAGATATAAAAAATAAGAAGGTAACAGTCTGTTTCCGATTTATATTGAAAACAAAAATGTTAAATTAACATAAAAAAATAAGTTTTACTCACCATTCACGAGTAATAAAACCCCCAAAAAGAAGGTATTATTCCTCATACTGATGTCGCTTCTGACCGCGTCTAAACTACAACAGCATTGATTCAGGACACTAATGATAGACTCGTAGCAAACCTTCCAAGTCACGTGGTTTCTTGAGAACTCGGGTGTGTCGCGTCATAGACCTGCTATTTCGAAATGTTCCAAAGTCGACCTTGCCTAGAATTATCAAAATTATGAAATGCTTGTTTATTCGAGGTTTGAGATCTTCTGCATATTATTAGTCACTATGGTAAATGTGGAAAGTTTTGTTGAAGGTTCACTAGGTAAATACATCCACATTTATTCACTGAGTAGTAAATGATTTTATTTCTACTATTATTGGTTTAAAATAGAAAGTTCCATATAGATTAAATTACCCACTCCCACAGAAGAGGTAGTAGTCTGTATTAATATGTAAAAAAAAATATGATTGTAATTAATTTTTATTCCAAACAATAAAGAATTATTCCTTGCAATAAAAGTGTCACAATAATCCAGTATAGACATTCAACATAATGCTAAAATAAAAAATAAAAACAAAAGAATAATAGGCTACATTAAACATATATTATTTGTAACTGAAATAGGTTTTAAAAACAGTGCTTTAAGTAGTAAAAATAAAAAATGTAAATATCACGTGTGATTACTGTGAAAACAAAACCAGACCAACCTGCAACTTTTGAGAGATGTTTTATTTAGGTATTAAAATAACATAAACTGCATGAAATAAGACACGACTTATGAAATAAATGTCACGACAGTACCAAAATATCCAGGCCAATGGATATATATGGCACTGTCTGATTGTTTAAGAGAAAACTAAATAAGCACATCAGTAAAACATTTTAATTAAAACAACATTAAAGGTCACTTTGCATCTGGTAAGAGAGAAACTGTCAACTCTGCAGGATATGGCCTTGGATCTCAAACTGATTAAATCAAGTTCACTCAGAACAGTGTGTGTATATAAAAGCAAAGAGAAGCTAAATGAAGAGAATCAATCAAGAGAGAAAAAAAGTGTGAACTATTTGTTTGAGCTTGTAGTGTGTATGAAGGCCTTCTTACGTGAATCTCATTCCCTCAAAACAGCTTTACTTTGGAATAAAAACAATGAATACAGTTTGCACTGACTGCTTTTGAGACTCCAGCAGCTCAGTTTCTGAGTCAAAGTGAAACCTGTTGTGGTCTGAGTTTAATTCACATCAGTTTAGTGGAAGGCTGACTCAAATGAATGTGGCTTCTGTTGAGTGGACAAACGTCTCGCTCCTTTTGCATGTGTGCGGTTGACTTACGTGCGACAACCAAGAGATTATTTTCTTGCAAGACAAAATTCCACTCTTCACAAAATAGATAGGCTACATTATAAAGCAAAGTAGTGAATCCATAAACAGTCAGATTAGATTTTTATCAAACAAAATTCATGCACTGGTATCTGGTGTTCTAAAAGGTTAAGGGGTATAAAGCCAAACTTCACGGAAGCACGCAGACTGAATACGTTTTTTTGGGGGTTTTTTCTGATTGGCTGAAGATTTTTTGAAGATCTGCTCGTCTCACCGCAGGTTATCAAGGCCACACGCACTATTTAAGATATTTAAGCCATTCTGTCGTGTTTCATGAAATCGACATCAGTTCTTTTTCCAGAACTCATCAGCCACTGAACGGATCTCAAACGGTTGAAGAAAATGATTCACTCGCTTGTTTTGTTCTTTTTTTGTTTTTTTCCTCTGATTGGTGAGTAATAAATGTAGGCCTTTAATGGCCTTAGTGTTAGCATATAAGCCAAAATCATTTAAATCATTAAATTATCTAAATATTTAGGTTTACATTTACATTTACATTTAATTCTGATCTCTAGACTCTGAGACAAAAAATATAACCGTGTCAGCGATGCAGGGAGATTCTTTCACTCTCCATACTGGTCTCACTGAAATCCAGAGCAATACGGTCGAGTGGCGGCGGCGCTTTGGATTGAGCAGAACTCGTATAATCAAAATAGAGGCGGGAGACATTTCTAAAGACAATATCACGATATTCAGAGACAGACTGCAGCTCGAAAGACAGACTGGAGATCTCACCGTCACAAACATCACTAATGAACACACTGGAGTTTATGAACTAAGTGTCGATCTCGGACAGACAGAGTTAAAAACAAAATTCATTGTCACTGTTTATGGTGAGTATTACACATGTAAATAGCACTTAATGTTTAAGTAACACCCCTTTTACCTATACTGTCACTTATTCTTAGATTATTCTTTTTTTTTACTCTGCAGCTCCTGTGCCTGTTCCTGTCATCAGCAGATACTCTCCTCAGTGTTCATCATCATCATCATCATCATCAGGGTTCAAAAGTGTGCTGCTGTGTTCAGTGGTGAATGTGAGGGATGTGACTCTCTCCTGGTACAAAGGAAACAGTTTATTGTCCAGCATCAGTATGTCTGATCTCAGCATCAGTCTCTCTCTACCTCTGGAGGTGGAATATCAGGAGAAAAACACCTACAGCTGTGTAGTGAACAATCCTGTCAGCACCCAGACCAGACATCTGGACATCGATCAACTCTGTCACACATGTGCAGGTAGAACTTTTATCAGTGAAACTCTTTACAGTGTATCACTTATTAACACCTTAAACCAGTATGAATAGACATGTCAAAGTCTATTTGAAAGAGATTAATGCAGTTTTAAAAGAAGTACTATTCTTTCTACAGACTGTGACTACTACTGGAGTCAAACGACTGAAGCTGTGATCCGATTGGTCGTCTCTGCTGTGGTGGGCGTGGCTGCTGTTGCTGCTGTTGTTGTACTAGTTTATGACATCAGATCCAGAAGAACTGGACTGGAGAGGAAAACCAAGTTCACCAAACAGTAATGTACCTGGTATTATAAAACAAGAATAAACAGTCTTTTTATTTCTGTCACCTAAGTAAAGGAACTAATGAGTAAATTAAAAGACAAGTAAGCAATACAGAGCATAAGTTTGACCCCTTGTATAATCGTTCTTTATGCATTGCATCGTATGTAACACACTTTTTAATGCATGTCTTTGTTTTTATTAAAGCACGCAGGTTCTGAAGAGGAATTCATCAAGCACATAACTGTTGGAATCATAGTTATTGATGATGTGATTGAGTTTATTATATCGATCTTCAGTGATGTTATCCCAGCATAGAAGAAGACATCTTGATGATGTACCAACTGCTATTGTCAGTTTGATGAGATTTCATGATTTTTTTTTCTCATGAACATTTAAGTGTTTACCTTTCATTTTCATTACAAATAGCTAATTATAAAAAAGTTGAAGTGTTAAATGTTTGAAATAAGATTTTTTTTTTATCTGTACTGTACATTTTTTAAAGCTTGTATGCTCAAGAAAACTGGCAATAAAGTGTTTTATTTGGAAGATGTGTTTTTGTAAATTTTGTATTTGCTGTAAAAAAATATATATTGAACTAAGAAAATGAGCCACATTAGGTTACATGAATATTTAAAAAAATTGTATAATCACCCCAAAAAAATGTAATAAAAAATATAACTCTCCAAAATATTCAATATTTAGAATTGTGTATTAAAGGATAGAGTGCCCTAAATTATTATTTTGCACTTTTTTATAATTTTTTTTTTTTGTGGGCAGCAAAATAAACTCTTGCATTTATAGTACTTTGTGCATCAGGGAGCCGCCATCAATATGCAGAGTATTTAAATCGCTTTGGATGAGCTGGTGTTGGATGCAGGGTTGCCAAATCTGCATTTTTTCCCACGGAATTGGGCTGATTTTAAACTTGCGGCAGGTTGATCTTCTCCCGTGGGTTGAAGGTTTAAAATGTTGCATAAATTACATTTGATTGAAATGCATTCTACCTATGATAAAACTGTGGTAGATGTTAAGTTTTTGTGAGGAGTACCACTGTAGGAAACCCTTTTAGCTTTTTAAAATCAGTCTGCAAAACGGTGACTGTAAAATAGGCCTATGTACTTTAGTTATGGAAATTACATATTTTGAGTTGCATATATGGTCTTGCTCTACTTTTGGGGGCTACTTTATACCCCCCTCAAACACAACAACCCACAACCCCCCCACCCCCCCAGCCCCCTTCTGCATCCTGCCAACACTGTCCCTCTTTTTTTTTGAAAACGAAATTATAGTCACCTCTAGTCTTGAGGCATGGTCAAGGTGAAAGGCTGAATTTAGCTCCTGTAAGCGAGTAGCCAGGTAAGACAGTCTGCGGCAAGATGCGCATTTCACTGTTTTATATAGTGCAAAGAATTTGAACTAAACTGAAAATGGAGAATCTGCGTACGTCAAGCCTGTGCTCAGAGAGGTCCTTACTGGTCGACACTACCTGATCTGTGCTGGGTCATCGTCCCTCCGTGTTGGGCTTGTTTACATCAGAGTGCACATGCGCCTTTGACACAGCATACAGCGGTGTTGTGTGGGAAAAGTATTCTTAAAACGCATTCAAATAATCGGAATAATTTTTAATAAATAATTATTCACGGTATTTTGAAGTGCCCACAATAACAATATTGTGCATGTTCATTATCGTGATATATCGTAGGCTAATAACAAACTACCAGCACATATAGCTACAATTCATGCTGGGTGCTAGGCCAGGCCAACATAGTAAAAAGCTCCCAGCATGCATTGTGGCAACAATTAATCATGCAATTGAATCGCACCATTATCTTCTTTACTTATTATCTGCATTTATTTTCGGTGTTGTTTTTGTTGTGACTTTTAACTACCTTGTTTTGTGATGTTTATTACTAGAATTTTTATTTTTTTTGTTGCTGTTGAGACAGATGAGATAGTGTCAGCGAATAACATATTTAGTTTTTAAAGGTAAGTAAAAGAGCAAATGAGCCACTCCTGTTGATAAGACATGTTAAACATTTGGCCTGATCTTTCTTCATGCTTTGGGCAATTTAAGCGACTTACAATCCATCCACACTGTTCACTCTGGCACCATAAAATAGTCTCAGTTTTATCAAGTTTGATTGACTTTATTGTGTATTTGTACATAGATCTGTATAAGCACCGGATGAACATAAACTTTCACATGAACGGCATCCCAAAAACCCTTAAGATTACACTAAAACACCAATTTCAAGCATCCAAGCCCTGCTGGTTTACAAGTGAAAGATTTAGGCATATGTTGATTTATTTTATATTTAACTGGAAAAAGTCATGAATGGTTCTGTAATTTGAACATTTCAGACTATAGTGTTTACAATTTTCCCTCTTGTTCAAATAGTCAAGCATAAGACAAAAAAAAGCATGATTTATGTCAAAATATAAACATAAAACAAACAAATTAAATGCTGATTAGTGTCATGCAAAGCAAGTTTATATTGCTACAATGATTATGAACTGTAGTTTCTCTTCATTTTTCATGCTGATCCTGAGAATTATTCACTTTATATTCACTGAAACCTGTTACAAAAACACAGAAAGAATCACAGTAAAAACAATAAACAATAAGAAAATAGCAATGAATAAATAATAAGTTTTAATAATAATATTTTCCCCAAATGTTCTTCTTCGCTACACTTACAATAGGGAAATCAATCATCTGTTATCCTTTCAACAGTAATTAATTACACAAATTAAAAACAGAAACTTTCTCAATTACAGTGTGTAGAAACAAACAAATGAAAAAAATATCACCTTCGCCTTTTCATTTCTTTTAAATACGAAATAATTTAATTTTTAGCTCTTACTGTATGAGTTGAATGTACTTACACCTTTGCTTTCGTTGTCTACAAATCTTGCAGCAAAAAACACAGTTACAGCCCAAACCACCAGACCAACACCAGCACCACATATCCCTGATGCAGCACCGGACTGAGGTGGAGCTGTAATGATAAAGAGAGACAGTCATTAATGAGAATGTGTCTGATCTATGACAAACACTACAAACATCAGCATTATAAAAAATATAACAAAAAATGCATAGCTTTTGCAGAGTTCAAAGTTAACCAAGGCATTTATTTTTCCGTTCCAACATGTTCATAATCAGAATTTCTGCAAAAAATATTTGATCTACTCACTCTTGACAGTAACTCTGATGGTCCTCTGTAAGGTGTATGCGCTGTTGCTCATGTGTAGATGATAATCTCCAGAGTCGGTGGTTTTGGAGTCAATGATGGTGAGATCTCCTGTCTCACGATGAAGATGTAGTCTGCCACTGAATCTCAAATCATCTACGTCTCTAGGTCCAAAGAGATTGATGCCTTTATTGATTTCAGCCACAAGATTGCCTTCAGTCTTCCACAGTATCAGATCATATCCCCGTATTTCAATAACACCAGTATGCAGATTGACAGGATCTCTCTCCATCACTGATACTGTCTTCACACCACCTGTCACAGAAACAAACACATATAACATATAATTAAAAACACGAATAGTTCTTTTTTAGAGAAAAGTAAAGAACAGATGGCTCTTTGGGAAAAAATAACCCTGACACTCTATTATCAGACTCTAAGAATTGATGTGTGGTAGAGGTGAAATGCACAAACAAAATGAGCATGTTTGTTTCGAGTGGTCATTGGCTACTGAATTTTGACCAAATGACATAAAAAAAAAATTAATGTGACTATTTGATATGAACGCACTGGTTTAAATTTGATCATTGCCATTGGCTGTGATATAGTCTCAACCTCAGGCTGCACGTCCATGGATTAACCATCTGATGCACATTGCATTTTTGAAAGCACTTTCTTGATTGAGAAAGCTCTAATATGATTGGCTGGTTTTATTTGCCTGGAAACAAAGTTGTGTTTACAAGGCAACAAGTGCTGTTGAGAAGGAAATAGTCACAGGATTTGCAAGGTTAGTGTCATCACATCTTTTAAATATATTAAGAGTTTTGTTTGAGATGGCTTTTCAATCAAATCCACTCATGTGTGGTCATACATCCCGAGGACTTTCTCTGGAAGTATGTTGCAAAATCAAACAGATCTACCCTGTTTAGACAGGTTCACAACACAAATGATCTCTGTCAAACCCAAAGTTTATGACAGCTCATAGCATAAGTTAGTATGGCAATGGACACCTGCATCATCTGCTATCTCTAAGACGTCAGACCTCATCCTGTCAAATGTTATATAGACGTTTTAAAAAATATCTTTAAGGTGTTTATGATTTCAAAATATGATAGAATTTATAGAATCTACTCACCACCAACAGCAATATAGAATTTTCTGTGCAAGACCATGCTGATGGTGTTGATCTCCACTTTATAAACTCCAGTCTGATCGCTTCGGATGTTGCTGATGACGAGGTCTCGGGTTTGATCGTTCAGATGAATGTTTCTCCATTTTGCATCATCAGGGCCGTTTAATCCGTTAACTTGCTCGAGACCATGGCTGGGTCCGATGTTTGTTAGTTTACTTTTACTACATGATTTTACCATCAAAATTGTAATTAATATTTACAAATAATACATCAAGTTAAAGTTTAAAGGCTTGAGCACCATTATTTCTGATTGTAATGTCGTAGAGGTGACATGATTTTCATTCATAGCAAGAGTTCTCAACAATACATGCAACATCGAAATGGGGAGTTCTGAAAAATTTCTGTCCAGTAAAGATGACAGATAGTTTATATTATACAAACATCTGCACCGCTTTAACCGTAACAATGCAGAGAATAAAATAAATTGGGACTTTTTAGTCCAAAAATGCTAGATTAAGAGGAATATCAATAAATTCCGCTTCGTTTACGTAAAACAACATCTTGAGACATAATTATAATCCTCGTCAGTTTTCTAGTAAATTCTAGTAAACGTTAAAGTTGTGAAAGTAGTACAATGATATATTAGGCCTATGTTTTCTAGAGTCTTATGTGAAGAATAACCCCACCCCCCAGCGTTCTCGGCACAGTGCTGATTGGACAGTCATTCAGAACATTCTAACAGCACCACCGACTGTTGTGTCATCCAAACCTGCACAACCTAATCTTCACCATATAGCTGAGAGAGCTACACGTGGTATGCTGTACCAATACAGTGCTACATGTCTAATATGCCCATGTTGAATTCAGTTTTCTTCCGCAATCAAATGGTTACGCACATATAGAAGACCTACATCCTCTGTTCAACTATACCTTTTATAAACAGGCAAAGACTGGAGGGAAAAGTATATTGGTGGATGCACAATGCTGTATGAACAGTTGTAAATGTGTACCATCACTGTTTCTGTTAATAAATTGCTTCTTCAACATCTGTATTCAGTTGTAAATAGTGATGTATTGTGTTTTGTCCTCATATTTATGGTTTACTTTTATTAAGAAGGAATCTCATTTTTAGTGGTGCCCCTTCCAATTTCAATTATATCTTCTGCAGGTGTGTGGCTTTAATGTCACTGCTTTTGTAAATTACCCTGGCACAATTTGATATAGTTATTCCTAAATCTCTCTTATTCTAAATTAATTGAGCAATACTTTACAAAATAGTTAAGCTGCTCTTACCGTTTTTCTAATGTAAGGTATTTAAATTTGAACCTTGAACATGAAACTGAGGAAAAGCATCTTTCTAAAGAGCCCATAGTTCTGTTTGTAGTCCAGAGGGTTCATGAACTGTGACGGTTTTAGTTTGTGTAGGTCAGGTTTGTGTTTGAGCTCAACTAGTGGGGGCGACTGTTAACAGGTTAAGTGAGCGATAATGATGACTTGATCGCCAAACTCCCACAGTATCTGATCATCTCCCTGTACTTTAACACCAGTGTGTAGAGTGACAGAATCTCCCTCCATCACTGACAGTGACTCCACAACATCTGTCTCAACAACAAACACATGATGAGAACAGATAGAAGTTTAAAATAAAGATTGAGTTTATAATCTGTAATTTTCACACAATCACACTTTGAATGAGGAGTCTAAATTCGGAGACTAAAAAGTTAGACCTTCCTGCCATGAAGTTATTTTTCTGTTTTAAGAATACATTGACCATTCAAATGCATTTCAGATTTAGCTCTTCAGATACAGAGTCAATTTTCTAAACAATTGAAGTTGCTTGGAACATTTGTGCACAAAGATGTAGAATAAATTTAAGGCCCCCTTTGCGAATCCATGTGTTTTGGTAGAACAATACCATTTCAAACGATAAAAACACTTTTCTCTAATTTCCGCTGACTCAACACTGAAGCAGTTCCGGCGGATGACGCAGCAATGTGTGCGCAGCGCGCGCGCGCCTCTGAGATATGCTAGTCTCGCGAGTTTGTTTACAGGAGCAAAGGAAGCAAAGTTTCCTTACTTTAGCAAAGGAAAACCAGTCTCTTCTTGGTTTATATCGAAATCCTCCGACATTTTTCTTTACAAATCCTCATTTTGTGCTTATAATTCGTGACCTTTGTTTTGTTTTGATCTCTCCCCTACTCTCTCTCTCCTCCGCTTCGTCACAAATCACGCAACGCCACGCATCTTACGTCATCCGCCGGAACGGCTTCAGTGTATGACAGTCAGCGGATGTGAGAGAAAAGTGTTTATTACGTTTGAAATATGGATATTTTTCTTTAAAAAACTCATGGATTCACTACAGGAGGCCTTTATTCATCCCCCAGAGCCGTCTGCGGCAGGTTTTATTATGAATGCGTGCTCTATATTTCACGACTTGTGGACTGTTCAACTGCAACACCCTCTGACTGCAATGATAGAGCTTAGAATAGCCAGGACAATTTTTAATATAACTCCGACTGGATTCGTCTGAAAGAAGAAAGTCATATACACCTAGGACGCTTCGAGGGTAAGTAAAACACAGTCTAATTTAATTTTTTTGGGTGAACTAACCCTTTAAATCCAACACACCCATCTACTTTTCAAATGGATTTCAATATAGCCTCACATATGATTGTTACTTTGCAAAAAATAAAAGGCTTTAGATTTTTTAGAGAATGAACAAATCTCTCTAAAAGTATAGCCTCATGTGGTTAAAGAAAAATATGAAACAAATACAATAAGAATTAAACAATTGAAAACATTTATTTTGAATCATTTTGAGACATCTGATTTGGTCATCAAGATCTTTGTTTTTTTCTTTTAAAGTTAATATAAAAATAACAAACCTAATAATAATAGCTTAACCCATAATGTTAAAACTTGTAATCATTCCACAGCATCTAAACTGTCCACAGGTGACTGACATGAGTTACTCACCATGGACAGTAACTTGGAATGTCTTCAATTTTGCATCTATGCCCTTGATGTCTACACTATAATGTCCAATGTGTTCAGTTCTGATGTTTGTGATGGTCAGAGATCCAGTCTGTCTGTCCAGCTTCAGTCTGTCTTTGAATATCACACCGGGACCATCATATGTAGAGGGATGTCCATCTGCTTCATTCATTCTAGCAATGATTTCATCACCAAACTTCCATATTATCTTACTATCTCTCGGTACGTCAGTAATATCAGTATGTAGAGTGACAGAATCTCCCACCATCACTGACACTGACACTTCATCTGCTTCAACACCAAACACACCTGCAGAACAAACAAAAACAGTTTTGTTAAATAACATTGTTGTAAACTTGTATAATACTGTAATATTTGTGCTGCAATTACAGCATATTAAGGAAAGCAATATCTCAGGAAATATATTGTTTGTGTACAATTATATACCTGTTTTGGTACTGGGAAATTACAATATTATTATATTTGACAATATAGTTTCATGTGTTTGGGTAGTTCACTAAAGTAATATTTTTCATTCACACTGCCTGATGTACAGTACAGATGGGATATTATGAGCTCATTTAAAGTTAGTCCCTGAACTTACTTTATTCTCCTTGAATGCTACATGTTCTTGTGCAATGCTAAATTAAATTGTGTGTCATAGTTTACAAAAATTCTTTGCAAATACCTATTTGCCATAAAACCAGTCATTCTACTGAGCTCAATCTGAGTCTCTTAATACACCAACTTTTCGGCAGCAGTCTAGAATATTTACAAAATGCAGCAGCTTTGTAAGTATTTCAATTTTTCACAATGTTGGTAATGCAAGTAAACAGATGTTTTGCATTGTGTGTCTTGAAAATTAAGCCAAATGTGTCTTGTAATTTCTACAAAGCATGCAAATTATGTCTATTCTGATTCTTTGGATTTATGTTATTGGATGTTAAAGGGGTCATGTGATGCTGCTAAAAAGAACATTATTTTGTGTATTTGGTGTAATGAAATGTGTTTATGCGGTTTAAAGAAAAAAAACACATTATTTTCCACATACTGTACATTATTGTTTCTCCTCTATGCCCCGCCTTCTTGAAACTCGTCGATTTTTACAAAGCTCATCGGTCTGAAAAAGCGAGGTGTGTTGTGATTGGCCAGCTATCCAGAGCGTTGTGATTGGCCGAATACCTCAAGCGTGAGACGGAAATGTTACGACCCTCACCATACTGTTGTATTCCCTCAGCGACCATCACGGATCAGCTCTAGGCATGACGAAGCGGATATCGTCCTCTTTTGGAAGACCAAACAAAGTAGTTTCGCTTTCACAACGAAGCACACAGCGTCTTCATGACATGGCGGCAGTGGCAACAATACTACAAGCGAGAATAAAAGTTACGCCTTCTTTCTTTGCTTGAACATTTGGGCGCGGTATGCAAATCTTCCCACATCGTGATGTAGATATGTGGGGGCGTGTTTGAACCAGCCGTTTTAGGTAGGTGTGGCTGACTCTTAACTTTTAGAAAGAATATCTCTTTGGATTTGAGACTTTATTCTTTGCAACTTTACAGATCTTCTTTATGCACCAAGAGCTGTAACACTCCAAAGAGAAAGGAAAATTTAAATCGCATCATATGACCACTTTAAATGGCTCGACACAACTCGCAGCACAATCTGGCACACAAAGACTGAACAAATGGTATAATGCATACATTTTATTTGCTGTTTTAATGTAAAATATTTCCTATTTATTAAACTTTTTTGAACAAATATTGGGGGTTTGGAGTAACATGCCTATTCTGAACAAGTAAAACTTGCAAAAACAAGTAAAAACCCACCCAAGATAGGCCTAATGTTAGAAGGACAGGCTGCAACAACAGCAGTCATCTAAATACGAGCTTGATGGTAGTTCATCATGGCAAATAGGCCTACTTTTTTAGACATATAGACCCTGAATGTGAGCAACAGTAACTCAAACACTTACGACACTCTTAAAAATGCTGGGTTGTTTCAACCCACTTTGGGTCAAATATGGACTAACCCAACCGTTGGGTTAAATTTTTACATTCAATTTTTAACCCAAAAGTTGGGTTAGTCCATATTTGACCCAAAGTTGGGTTGAAACAACCCAGCATTTTTTAGAGTGTAGAGTTCAATAAGAAACTGACCACTTGATTAGAGAGAGTGCTTATTCCCGTTTTTTTCGTTTCCCCGTTCGTTTTAAACAGTAGGACATGCGTTGGTGTTGCAGCCAGTTTTCATGTAAAATATTAACGCTCAGAATATTACATGCAGTCAACGCCCCATTTTTCGTACTAACCACACACACTTATGCAACAAACAACTACTCCTCAAAATCCCTTACGATGTTGCTTTTCGTCTAGTATTATTCCAGTGTGATTTATCATCATTTCTATTTATAGAAAAATGATTCATGTTTGTTTCAAAAAACTGTAGATATAAAAATAAGACGATCGGTCTGTTAAATTAGTAAAACTTTACTCACCGTTCACGAGTAATAAAACCCCAAAAAGGAAAGTATTATTCCTCATACTGATGTCGCTTCTGACCGCGTCTAAACTACAACAGCATTGATTCAGGACACTTATGATAGACTCGTAGCAAACCTTCCAAGTCACGTGGTTTCTTGAGAACGCGGGTGTGTAAGACCTGCTATTTCGAAATGTTCCAAAGTCGACCTTGCCTAGAATGATCAAAATTCTGAAATGCTTGTTTATTCGAGGCTTGTCATATTCTGCATATTCTTAGTCAGTAAATAATGTTGAAAATGTTGTTGAAACTGAACTTTAAAAAAAGTGATTGTGAAAATGTGTGATTATGTATGAAAGTTATTAGGGTAATCCATTTAAATATTATATATAAAATTATTATATTTATACAAATTTTATAGCAATAAAACGTCACAATAATCCGTGGCAGACATTCGCGTATTCTAAAATTAATTAATTCATGAATAAATTATTAATAATAATGATGTGACCAAAATAAAAAGGTTTTAAAAACGTTGCTTTAAGTATTAAAAAAGTTAATATCACGCCTGATTTCTATGAAAACAAAACCCGACGAAACTGTAACTTTTGAGAGATATTTTATAGTTTTTTAAAAATAGTTTTCTGAATTCAAAACGAAAATAAATAAATAACCATAAAAAACACCGCGTGCCATCACATACAACCAAGAAAAACTCTTTGTCTGAGCTTTATTGTGTATGAAGGCCTTCTTACATGAATCTCATCCCCTCAAAACTTTACTTTGGAATAAAAAAAGTTAATTTAGTTTGCACTGACTGCTTTTGAGACTCCAGCAGCTCCTTCTCTGAGTCAAAGTGAAACCTGCTGTGTTCTGAGTTTAATTCACATCAGTTTAGTGACAGAATAACGCAAATGATTGAGATTTCTCTTGAGTGGACAAACGTCTCGCTCATGTTTAGGCTACTGTTGCATGTGTGCAGGAGATTCATAGGCCTAGATTATTTTCCATCAAGACAGATTTCCACTCTACACACATATATACATTATAAAACAAAGCAGTGAATCCATAAACAGTCAGATTTGACAAAATGCATGCACTTAGCTATGTCCTTAATGATCTGTTTACTTCTAGCTGTGTGTCAGGGATCGCTGTAAAATCAATATATCGTATATCATGATTTCTGTGGAAGCAAGCTATAAACACGGATTACTGTTTTATGGTGTTATAAAAGGCTAGATAAAGGGATATAAAGCCAGATGCGAAACTGAGCTCTTGCTCTACTGACGCGTTCAGTTACACAATCACACGCAGTCGCGCACTTCACGGAAGCTCGCGGACTGAAAGAGTTGTTTGTTTCTTCTTTCTCTGATTGGCTGAAGAGTTTTGATCTGCTTGACTCGGCGCAAGCTATCTACACATAGTGTGTATGACAATGAAACATTGTTAAACGCGATTCTGTCGTGTGTCTTGAAATCGACCTCATTTTTTTTCAGACATTAACGGATCAGCCACTGAACGGATCTCAAACGGTTGAGAGAGAATGATCCACGGGCTTGTTTTCTTCTGTTTATTTTTTCCCCCTCTGATTGGTGAGTAATAAATGTATTTATGGCCTTAGTGTTAGTAGCCTACAGATGAGCTAGGCTAATATTGTTTAAAACATTTAAGGATTAAGGGTTTCAATTATTTAAATATTTGATATAATTTGGATCTCTAGGCGCTGAGACAGATGAGGTCGTGTCAGCGATGGAGGGAGGTTCTTTCACTCTCCGCACTGGTTTTACTGAACGGCAGGGCGATCATGAGATCGAGTGGCGCTTTGGCTCGAGCAGAACTTTGTTCATCCGAATAAAGGCAGGAAACATGCTTACATCCAAAGACACGAGTCACACGATATTCAGAGACAGACTGCAGCTCGAAAGACAGACTGGAGATCTCACCGTCACAAACATCACTAATGAACACACTGGCGTTTATGAACTAAGTATCGATCTCGGACAGACAGAGTTGCAAAAAAAATTCATTGTCGCTGTTTATGGTGAGTAGCCTATTACAGATGCAAACAGTAGGCCTACTTAATTTTATATTTACGTAACGACCCTCTGTCAGTTGTAGGCTACTTATTCTTGGATTTATTTGTTTTTTTACTCTCCAGCTCCTGTGCCTGTTCCTGTCATCAGCAGATACTCTCCTCAGTGTTCATCATCATCATCATCATCATCAGGGTTCAAAAGTGTGCTGCTGTGTTCAGTGGTGAATGTGAGTCATGCGACTCTCTCCTGGTACAAAGGAAACAGTTTATTGTCCAGCATCAGTATGTCTGATCTCAGCATCAGTCTCTCTCTACCTCTGGAGGTGGAATATCAGGATAAAAACACCTACAGCTGTGTAGTGAACAATCCTGTCAGCACCCAGACCAGACATCTGGACATCGATCAACTCTGTCAGACATGTGCAGGTAGAAAAGTGGTGATATCAGCATTTCTTCACAGTACCATAATACCTTAAATACTAGTACCTGATACCTTAAAACAGTAAGAGTAGACATGTCAAAGTCTATTTGAAAGAGTTTGTTTAATGCCGTTTTTAAAGAAGTGCCTACTTCTTTCTACAGACTGTGACAATTGGAGTCAAAAGGAGCTGTGATCCGATGGGTTGCCTCTGCTGTGGTGGATGTGACACTTTATGATGCAGTGTTTCCTAACCTTTTTTCTGCCACGGCATAGAAGTAAAAAAAATCCCACAGCACAGCACACCACTAAGCACAAAAAAAATAAATAAATAACAATAAAAAAAAAGATAGAAAGGGGAAAGTTTTTTTTCTTCAGTAATTAAACAGTGCATCATCAGAGTTGGTATTTTGGCTTTATATAGGATCAGACACTTGCACCATGCTCAAATGGAGTTAACAAGGTTTTTGAAGAACGAATGATGAAGGTATTTAGCTTGTATGATCAAGAAAATTGGTAATAAAGTGTTTCATATGAAAGATGTGTTTTTGTAAATTGCATATTTGGTATATTTTGTGTTTGTTTTTCCATTACCTGGCAAATTGTGGATGTTTGGAGATCATAGTGCTCCCGTAGCTCTCATAAAGGCCAGTCAAAGCTCATTATTTAATGATGCTGATGGGAGATTCATAGGCATATTACAGCTGGATCAGACTCGTTCCCTTACCATCATAAACACCAGAACCACAGACTCAGAACTTTATAAACTAATCACAATTGTTGGGAATAAGAAGACACAAGACATTCAATGTTAAGGTTTATGGTGTGTAACTACTCACTGGTCATTAAACAGTCCGAAACAGCTTCCGAAATACTGGTGTCCATACACTTTATTTATTGATATAGAACACCGTGAAAACTAAACACAAACCAAAACAAAGAAAACAGTTTTACACACAACATTATAAATGACATTTAACACAAATAAAGGAATATACAAAACATTAACACTTTTACCGTTTTTGCCTGGTAACCAACAGTAGAATGGTCAGGAGCACTAACATGTGTATCTGAATTCACAGCTCGTCATTCAGTTTGCGCTAACACGTCCAGGTTAAGTTAATCAGGAAGGGTCATGTGACATTCAGTTTAGTCAAACTGGGAGTACAATGAAAATAAAATACAATACCAACACAATTCTGAGGTTAGCACACACACAGAAATACACATTTAAGTTGTGAAGTCATGAAAACACAAAAAATAAACATTAACCCCTGAAATCACACATATGTCATACATAACCCATAACTGACCTATCAGCGTCAGTTACAGGTGAGTATTACCGTGTCCTTCTCATATTTACGTAATAAATGTCTAAATGTCTTTTATTGGTCAATTACACCAATCACAAATAAGCAGGCACTAATCCATTACAGGGATAACAGTCCAGCAGCACAGTCTGAGTCATTCCCTCCTCCTCCCCCAGCTCCACTTGTCTAGACCTGCTTATGTGCAGGTACTTTCACGGATTTGCGAGAGACGCAGAATGAGCAGTGATGGTGTTTTGACAAGACTGTTCTACACTCTAAAAAAAAAGGTTCTTCAGCGGTTCTTTGGAGTGGTTAAGGTGCTATATAGCACCACAACCATATAAAAAACCTCTGTAACAAACCATTTTGGTTCTTCGGGGGTTTGACGGTGCTATATAGCACTCGTACTGTATAACGCACCTGTAAGCCCAGTTGATGGTTCATCAGTGGTTCTTGACGGGAGAGAGTAAGGTGCTATATAGCACCACTGCCATACAAAGAACCCATTAATCCCCTGTAGGTTCTCTAACTCATTCTCTTAGTTTAGTTGGGGAATGGATTAAAAAACAACATTAAAATACAGTGTATTTCCTGAAGAGAACGTGGTTCTCAACCTTTTTGCCCCCAAGGCCGCCCTATAAGGAAATATTCCAGGGCCCCAACAAGAGACTTTTTGACATCAGAAAAGCATAAAAGTTATTCAGAACAGCTTTTGCCATTGTAGTAAATTTAAGCTAATGAATATGGGGCCTGCCCAACTTTCAAATTAAAACACAACAGGCATATGCAATACACACAAATGGTAACAGTATAGGCCTACAAATCAAATCCACACTTAAACCATTTTCAGATCGTCATCCATACATAGCTTATTAATAGCCTATAGGTCAGGGGGGGGACTCTGGAAAACAGTTCTCAGCTGGAAGCTTATCCACTTTATTACACCACTGTATTCAATTCAATTTTATTTATATAGCGCCGATTCATAACAAAGTTATCTCATTGCACTTTTCTAGAGCATGTCTTGACCGTACTATTTGTAATGTTTGTAAAGGGGGGGGTTAAGTTAACATTAAGGAGATACGGTTAGTGATATTTGTTGTTTAAGAAACACTGAAGTGTAAGTAAAGGTAACGGTGGTCGTTTGTTTCGTGACTATCTCTAAGTGTAACGTTAAAGTTTATAACGCTCTCATTAATTTATTTTTTAATCGCCGATAGTGGTGACAGCCAACAGATAGTGATGGTCTAACGAGATGTCCCCTAGTGGCGGGCTTTATGGCTGCACCGTTAACATGGATTCTGTGTCTAGTAATAAATATAAAATATAAAAGAACAACATAAAAAAATAACACACATGTACACCTTAAAACTATCAAATAAAGGTACAATTCTAAAATTAAATTTAGACATAGTAATGTTAACCATTTAAAGCTCAAATTATGTATTTAATGTAACATGCAAGAGGCATGGTTTACATTGTTTTAGTTTTTTTTTTTACATTACCTAGTGTAAGGTTATGTCAAAGACTTCTATGCAAGTGTGACTGGAATGGAAGCAAACAACAATGCTGTAACGTTAGGTTAAAAGTAAGCTCTATTTATTTAGGCTACTTATCATTAGCCTTTTTATTAACGTTGGCCTATATCTTGTAATTAATAGTTGTATGTAAGTGTTAATGAATTGGATTGAAGATAATTTTCAATTACCAATTTTTCTCTTTCTTCAGGTTATGACAGACTTCACATGTTGGACTTCTGTCCAAGTTTGCCAATGGTTGAGAGATATTGACTTGGGGGAATTCTGTGCAACTTTTGTGGGTGAGCTTCAAGTATTCTGTGATTGATGCACCAGTGTCCTAATTGCCATGTAAGAACAGTCTCTTACAACAAATACCTCAAACACCTGCAGTATTTCCATGAGAATGAGCCACATTTCTTTGTTGTATGTGGACATAATGGCTGCCAAAAAAAGGTACAAAAGAGTGAGTTCTTTACGTCAGGGCTCGACGCTTACTTTTCTTTTTAGGAGCACCTCTGCTTCTAACTTAAAAAATGTAGGAGCACGTTCAAAATTTTAGGAGCACCTTCTAATCAATAATCCAAAATTTTATCAAAAAGTAGCCTTCCCATTACTAGGTGATATTTGACTCCTCTAACTTTATTAAAAGTATGTCATCTTTTGTCAAATTCTTTAAAAAATTATATTTTATAAGCTTTTAAAAAAATGAAAACGACAGAATACGAGTAGAATAAGAAACAAGTTAAAAATCTAATGAAATCAGTATTAACAAAATTAATTTGTAGAGGTGGCACAGAAGAACACAAAAGTGGCTTGATGTACTTTCAGACATTTAATGAGGTTCAGAAGTGGAATTAGTGCAATTAAATCCATGATGATATTAATGTTTTAAATAAAATTTTGAACATAGACATATTAAATGATTTAAATAACTGCAATTATACCTAAAAAATGAAACTGAAATCACCAGCAGACGCCGGCAAATCACGGATTTTATCACTGAATCATTCATTCAATTGATTCATACGCAACGGGGCGAATTCATTCAGGAATGAATCAAGTGACTGTCTTTATGAATGGGTAATTGAATTATTGACTCACTAGATTCGTTTAAAAAAAAACGTTCATTCGAGACACCTCTGTGTTTGAATGGAGATGCGCAGCGCTCTGCTGTGTCTTTGTTTTAAACTATTTTCAACGACGAAATAGAGCAAACTCAGACAATAGTGTTATAGTCAGACAATGCAAGTCACTTAATATTAGCTTCTTGTTTATTGAATTGTATTGTATTAAATCAGTATCACATTTAAAAACTCCCTCAAAAATCATTAAAAGCTGTCACTCATCATCTTAGTTCATCACGAGCTCACATTTATAATCAACGAAGCTCTCTACACTGCGCGATGAATCTCTTATTTACACCCCGTCTACACTTTGCTTATGAAAGGATTCGTGAGATATGTCTGTGATACATTACTCAACGCTGCAAAAACACGTAGAAACCTTTGAAGCTCCCCTGAGCGCAATCACAAGTATGATGATCGGTCAGTCGCACTGGTGCTCGCAAGTAGAGTTTGGGTTAATTGAACCTGTCGAGTATTTACTTGGATATGACTCAACAGGAAGAAAAGAGACTTTCCAGTACATTCCCATTTTGGAAGTTTTAAAAAATATTCTGAAAAGAGATGATGTTTTTCATCATGTTGTGGAAGACACAGTTTTTGATGGAGAAACACTTAAAGACTTCACAGATGGATTAATTTTTCAGCAGCATGCCTTTTTTGATGGCTCTGAGACACAGCTTAGTTAGCTTAGACTCCAGTTATATACTGATGAATTTGAAATTGTTAATTGTTTAGAATCCAAAAAGCAGATCCACAAAATTTCAAGCGTCTACTTTGTTCTTGGAAATATTCCACTGAAGTATCGTTCCAGTCTTCAAAATATACATGTGGCTGTACTTGTCAGAAACCGATTGCTTCAGAAGTATGGTTATGAGCAAATTTTGCATCCTCTTCTTCGTGACCTTTGTGAACTTCAGTGCCGCGGTGTATCAGTTGACATTGAAGACCAGTCCTGCATTTTCAAAGGCTCTGTGATTTCCATTTGTGCTGACAATTTATCAGCCCATTCCTTGGCCGGCTTCAATACTTGCTTTAGTCAAGGACGGATCTGTCGTTTCTGTCTGTGCCACCACCGTGACATTGGTAACAAAACTGTGGAAAGTGAGTGTATTCTCCGGACTCCTGACACACACCTTTGACATTTACAAGTGTTAGATGGTAAATCCTTGTATGGTGTTACTGGATGCTGCCCTTTTGATAAACTGCCTCATTTTGAGGTTACTGAATCCTTCCCGCCTGACTTGCATGATATTCTTGAAGGGGTCATCCCACAGGTTCTGAAATTAGTCTTGCTAAAGCTTACCCGTGAAAGACTGGTAACACTGCAACAGTTTAATGACCAGCTACAACAATTCCCCTTTGGACAAAACGATATCACTCACAGGCCTGTTTTGCTGAAGCCATCTGCTCTGCAGCAAGGTGTCATCCCAGGAAAAGCCATTGAAAAACTGACCCTTTTCCAACTCTTACCTTTTTTGATTGGAAGCTTCGTCCCTCAGCTTTTCCCTGACAACATCACTCCAAAGATTCACTTTCTGGTTCACTATCCTCGATTAATCAAACAGCACGGTCCACTGAGAGCACATTGGTGTCACAGGTATGAGGCCAAACACCTGTACTTTAAACGTCTTTCATCGATTGTAAACAATTACCAGAATATTGCAAAGACTCTGGCAAAGCGCTATCAAATGCGCCAGTGTTGGGAAGCACAATCACCTGGAAACCATGGCTCTGAAGATGTCCCGTACTCTTTAATAGAGATACCTTTGCATGCACTACCCTCTCAGCTTCGGGAGATTATTTCAGAGGACACAGCTGAACTGAGTGAGACACTCTGGAAAAACAAACAAGTGGTATATGACAGAGTCAAATACACCACTAGAGACTTCTTGATCCTTGACCTTGTGCATGCTGAGGAAATCCCAGTTTTTTAAAAAGTTATACGTATTGTTAAGTACCATAGTCAGTGAAATTTGTGTGGAAGAATCTACAAAATCTGGTGCTTTTCTGAGCATCTGCATGCCTACGACATCACCAACTACAAGACACCACCCCCAGCACTGAGGCCAATCAACAACTTGCTGAAGACATGAATGAGTTTTATTGTAGATTTGAAAACTCACAAAGTCTAACACCCCACACGCCGCTCTGGCACATCTGTCCACCCAACCATCATACCCTTCTGACAAACCCCCTCTCCCAACTCCTCGGTTCCCCCCTTTTTCGATCAGTGAGGATGATAGTGCGACGGTCTGAGAAAGCTAACAAGAAAGGAACCAAGGTACCAGGCCCAGACGGTGTGAAAACAAGAATGTTCATGAAAACCTGCACGTGAAACAGCTGGCCCCCATATTCCACAGATCTTGGATCATTTAGAGACTGTGCGAAGTCTCTATGCCTGCTTCAAACGCTCCACCATATATCCCACGTCCCAAAGAAACCAACGATAACCGGGACTAAGACTACAAGACCTGTGGCCCTAAGTCTGTGGTAATGAAGGCATTTGAGAGACTGGTGTTGGCCTAGTTGAAGGACATTACTGGATCCTTGCTGGACCCCCTGTAGTTTGCTTACCGAGCAAACAGGTCCTTGGATGGTGCAGTCAATATGGGACTGCACTTCATTCTGCAACATCTGGACAAAACAGGGACGTATGTGAGGATCCTGTTTGTGGACTCGACTTTTAACACTATCATCCCAAACCTCCCCCTGCCCAAACTAACTCAGCTCTATGTGCCCTAGCTCTATCGAACCCCTTATAAACACAATGGAGATGATCGTGAGACTTCAGGAGACGACGAAACACTCGTGCACTCCCCACCACTCACCATCTAGACCGACACTGTGGGGCTGCAGTGGAGTCATTAAGATTCCCTGGGCACCACAATATTCAGGACCTGAAGTGGACAACTCACATTGACTCCACGGTTAAAAAGGAAAAGACAGTTAATGTTCTCCCATGGTGCGATTAAAGTATGTGACAATAACCTTATACTATTATCACCCTAAATCTAGTACATCCCTGTAGGCGTCTGCGTAGGAATCAGGCTGGGAGTGTTGGACTGTTTTATGGCTTAAAAGCCTTTTAGCCTTGTGACATTTGCATATAAATTACAGTTCTAGTCAGAGATGTTACTTGTATAGGGGTTGTAAATTGCCAAATGGTTCTTCGCCGTCAAAGAGATTCTAACCAGCCCCCACGAGGAATCCTGAATTGAGGAGTTCAAAAACATTCCACTTAGAGATGTGAATGGCCAAACGAACACACACACACCCAAACTAACACACACAAAAAGACATTTCTTTATATTAGACTATAATTAATCAGTTATAATTATATCTGGTATATGCATGTGTTGTTTGTACATTTCCCTATTAGATAAGCTGAGTTACCACTCGTTATTTGTATTAATTAAAGCCATAAAACACTTATATTCAGGTGTATGTGTGTATCTTTTGTTTAATCTATTCCAGATTATTGTTTCTGGGTATCAATGTCACCCGTTCTTCATTCCTCGGACAATGACGTACAGTATATGATTGTGAAACGCATCATATGACTCGCACGTTATTTTGGGTTAAAACTACGGATGTTCCAGACCGGCCATAAAGAATGCAAATGAGCCATAAAACAAGAGAAAAAGACGATTCTCCCGCTCAAAATCCACGTCTCTCATTGGTCAGAACACACAGAATAGAAACTCTCAAAAACGATTAGCCCAAAATAAACTCGGCTCAGAAAACTTCTTCTTCGTTTGATACAACACCTTTCAGGACTCTCAAGACCATCCGCGGGTTTTATTGTCCAGGCAGTTTTTACCTTAAGTAAGTAGTCGTGTGGACTTCTTATTCAGAAAGACCAGAAAGTACAAGGCTTCCAGCGGGACTCCTTACGAACTCTCAAAAGAACTCCGGATTACGCATCCGGACTCTTCATCAGCGATTCGAAAAAACCAATGCAAGTACACGCTTAAAATTATTCAGATGTCGTGGGTAAGGGTTCAGACTGTTAAGGTGATTGTTGGATCTTTGCGATTTTCATAAGGTTTTGTGGTTAAGTGATGTGAATTTGCCATTCTTTTTCCTATTCTCTATCTTTTCCTACTTTGTTTATTCTGTGTTATATATGTTTTTAGTAGTTATAGTTAGATATAGGTTCAGTATTAATCCCTTATATTCACAGACTTGTCTCGTTTACTGCTACAGTTCGAGTCATGAATGTTTGAACCCTTGCTCATTTGGCAAGAATTACTGCTAGCACTGCTACAAAGAAAAGGACAGTTTATTGTTTGCCGGGCCAGAGAAATAAATAATAATATTCCTGAGTATTGCTGATAACATGATTATCTTGTGCCTCGAGTGTGGACGGACAGATCAAATAATTGTAATATTGATTCTGCTATAGTTAATTCGAAGATATAATCTAAATGTTTATTATGAATCATAACCATTTATGATTCGTCATAAATATTCCCCTTGTTAGAGCTAATAAATAATAATAAACGTTACAACCGTAACACTGTATTTAGTCTATTCTCTTCTATCTATAGATCCACGTACATACAATTTATTCTTTTTTTGTGGTTAATTTATATTTATGCATGTGTATTTTATACACATCTCATTTTTATTATCTGTGTTGTTGTCTCCGTGTACTGGAAGCATGTGACACTATAACAAATTCCTTGTATGTGCAAACATACTTGGAAATAAAGCTCTTTCTGATTCTGATTCTGGAAAACCAAGGCTTCTTGGGGGTTATTGCTTTATTTTGTACAGTTATGAATTCGAGTCTGTCCAGAATGACCATTAGGGCTTTTCTATTGATCATTCATATATAGGGAAATATATTTTCTTTGCGTAAAGATAGGTTATGAATGAATATTTGCCTCAAAAGTTATGGAAAGTTCATGGAAATTTCTTGGTTGAAATGTGTACGTAGCCTGTCAAAGTCATACATTTTTTTGTCAAACTTTATTGACAGCCCCCATTTGTAACAATTTCACTACCCCAAATAGGTTGATGCTGGAGAAGACGAACGAAGCATCAGGGAACATCTGCGAGTAATAAAGGAGGAAACAGAGAAGCTTCGACCAAACATAGAGCTCCTCAAAGAAAAGATGGCGCTGATAAAATGCTACCGAATAAATTTTGTGTCCAACCATAGCACAGAGGAGACTCTCTCTGAGTTCCCGTGTTTCAGACTGGCGAAAATGGTAAGTACTGTAGTGTGTTAATTGCCTCCTTATTTAATTGTTTGAGTTATGACTAAATTTTAATACATGTCTTTTCTACTTTGCCTTCATCTTAACATAAGCTCCTTTGGGATCTGAGAGACCACACCAATGTTGATGTGGACCAACGAATTCTCATACAGCTCTCTGTAATGGCACCTCGAGTCCTTAAAGTTTCGCGGAGTCCCCTGAAGGACAAGTTCAGGCGAATGATTGAGGACTGTGAAGATGGCAGACTGAAAAAAGGTAATTAGGTGTGGCGCTATAATTTAACAAAACATGCAATTGGCTCTAACTACAGTACTGTTGCTCTGATTAAATGAACATGCAGTTTCTTTGTCTCAGTTGCTACCATAGTCCATTATGACATTGTTAATCTGCTGCTAGCTTCCTTGTTTTCTTCTGTTGTGCATGGCCCCTTAATTGCTGCCTGCAGCTATATTTAAATCTGCACTGCTTTAGATTTTCAGCCTACTACTGACTGACACCCTACCTATCTGCCTGAGATCATACCTGTCTTCCCTCCTGCATGTATGTCTTAAGCCCAAAGTATACTTACCTTTTTAGGCATATGCAAGTTTCCATATTTTTGTAACTGTGCGTACTTTATGCGCAGGTCGCACATGCGCATTAATTTTTTTTGCAGTTATTAGTTTATCCACAAGATGACAATCATGCCCTAGGGGTGTCGATTCACACAGTAGTCGAAGAAAAACGTGTGCAAGCTACAGGATTTCGGTGAGTTTTTGTAACTTTTATGTAGGGAGCAATACGACACAATAAATCGTGGAATGGAAGCCCTCGGAAAAATGAGGGCCAGGCAGACATGCAAAAAGTACTATAAGCTTCGTCGTGAAGCTCGTTATTTCTGTCAACCACGTAGAAGTCTGGGGCATGCTCCCAAAACGAAACCAAGGTATTTTCAAAACCCGCCAGTTTTTTTCCCGGGTCCCGGTTTGCGGTTGGACAGGTTACCGGTACATGTTCAGGGAAAGTGATAGTTTAAGGACTACTGTCACAATGAAACTAAAGGGAAAATAAGAACAAATAATCAGTAACTACAATGCAACAGCAAAATAAATACAGTGAGCAAAGATACATCCAATTAAGCTGTTTTTCATGTATCGAACAGTGTTTTCAGGTAACGGAAACGGGAAAAGTAGTAATCAAATGTAAAAACACATTGCGATATATTCACGTAATAAAATTTAATTAAATATTAATCCTTATTGAATTTACAAAAGCTATTCAGTCAAGAGCAATGAGAGATTTCAGTACACTAATACTGAACACATGCATTCTTTCTCGAGTGTTTAAATTCACTTAAGACATAACCTACTATGTTTCTTAGAATAATCGCCAAGACAGGTATGTTGACAATTCTTGTGAGAATTTGTCAGTTCAAACGCAAGACTCGAAAGAGAACTCAATATTTGCACGCTGTACACGCGCTTCCGTGTGCGTGCTTCAGATGAGTGCACAAATCTTCTTAGAGCACACACGCGAGTTCTCTTTCGCTGGAATATTAAAATTGGCAAGGCTTAAATAAGTATAGTTAAAACACAGATAGCAATATGTGCTCTCATCTGTCTTACCTGCAATCGCGCGCTATCAGCACCCGGTTGATGATGGGTGTGTAAATGACTGGTCATTATAGAGAATACGGCAACTCGAATGGACAACGTTTTAGGGAAGCCAGACATGCGATCCAGGTATTAACAGAAAGAAAACATACATTGCTCTGTTTTGTCTGTCGTATTTATTTTCAACAAACATATATCTGCATATGCTCGTCAGATATAAGATGAAACTGCGGGTTTTCAAGTGAATGCCGAACACGGGTTTGGAGAACGTCGTGTCGAAAACTAATGCCCGTACTGTGGTCGTGTTGTCTATAGCGCGCACACGGATAGTGCGCGATAGGAGGATAGAGCAGAGGAGAATTGTAAAAGCACGAACCCAATGTAGAACAAGAAAACAGAAAGGTATTGCCGTGAGTGTAAATAAGATAAATAACATAGGGCTATTTAGTTTTTTAAATAAAAGAACAAGGTATAGACCTGTTATATAGGAAAGGTAACTTTAAATGACTTCTGTTGTGATCTGGCACTATAGAAAATAAAATTAACTTGACCGTCAAGGGGGGCGGGCCACACCACTTTAACTAATGGAAGGGGAAACACTGCCTTTGCAAGGCTGGCATTCGACTAAGAGTATGCCATACTAACGGAAATATACTTTGGGCTGTCACACAGTTAAGAATGTTAACAAAACAAAACAAAAAAAAAAAAAAAGTATTGGGTTAAAAAGCATCCCCCATGTTATGTTAACCTAATGATGTTATTTTGTTTAAAGGCCAACAGTTGGAAGCAGCTATTCTGCTCTTGCCTGCACTGTTCAAGGAGGACCCGGGGTTGCTGTATGAAGTTGAGGTGAGCCATGAACAGTTTACTACAGTGTGTGAAGCACAATCTAATCAAAGCACTACACTTAATACTCACATTTTATTATGCAAATGATTTTAATACAAACATTAGTGTTTACACAAACTATCCTATCAAAGTAAAGAGAAAATTACATTCATTTTCATGGCCAAAAGTATTTGAGCAGCTGTACGACAGTAGTTAAAATTAATTTAACTCGTAAGGTTTGCATTTAAAATAGATATGAGAAGATGTTCATGCTATTATTTCCTCTCCTCCAAGGCCATGCTCAGACCAGCCCTCCTGACATCCCAACACCTAAAATGGTACTTAAAGGCTGCAGGGAGGGTCATCCCATGCAGTATGACCACATTGTGCTCACTTTGGATGGCCAGGTAATCACAGAGGAGAGCGAGGACATCTCGATGGCACTGGGTCTCCTCTTGTGTGTATATTTTGCGTTTGGAATCCAGTATCCTACAGGACTGAAAAAGGACACTGATCTTTTTGGACTGTGTTGTTTTGAAATTGAAGGATGCAGCCGGACTTCCTGTCACTGTAAAAAGGGTGTACAACTCAATCTGTGAGTAGACTTGAGGAGTCAATATTCTCTCTTTCTCTATTTCTTCCAGTTTTAGTTTCAGTTTCTATATTGTTTTTGAAATCCTAAAGGACTTACGAATGACTTCAGAGCATAACTCAAAGGGGTTGTATTAATTGTTTTTTTTTACAATTTCATTCACTCATTAATCTAATGTTAAAAACTTTAGATTTTCCAAATAAAGTAAAGAATGTAAAAAAACAGAAAAAAACCCAAGGACTCTTGTCTTCAAAAATTTACATATTTCAAGCTTGTTGCATTATTTTGTATGTGTATAAAAGGGGAGTATATTGTGTTGTATACGCATATTCCCTGACTAGTCAGCACTGGTTTTTATTTGCTGCTGAAAGAAATAAATTAAAAGGTTTCGAAAGTGTAATGTATTTTGTTTCTCAGTAAGCATTTAATACAGGATTTTGAATCTTTAAAGCCACAATTTGGTAAGAAATTATTAATTATCATTCACCTTTTAAGTAAAAGTGTCATTTAGAAGCATATTGACTCATCTATAGTAGTATCTGGCATGATAATGGGCCCTACTAGCTCAAAAAAAAAAAAAATATATCTTTAGATATATATATATATAGGCACCCCTAATTTGACAAAATGCTATAAAGCTGCTTTATGAATAGGTGCCATATAGCACCAAAAGAGGTTCCCCTATGATTACGAGCCAAAGAACCACTGCTGGTGCTATATGGCACCTCTTATGGTTCAACATGACACCATTTGACAAAGTGCTATATAGCACCTGCAAAAATAGGTGCTAAATAGCATTAAAAGTGGTTCTCCTATGATTACAAGCCAAAGAACCACTTTTAGTGCTATTTAGCACCAGTTTTGTTTGATTAAAAGCAAAAGAACTACTGTTGAACACCATTTTTGAGAAAAAGTGCTACATGACACCTCTTATGGTTCTACACAGCACCATTTGACAAAGTGCTATATGGCACCTCCTATGGTTCTACCATAGCACCCAAGTTCGACAAAGTGATTATATGGCACCCTCTTAGGTTCTACATAGCACCATCGACAACCAGTGTATATGGCACATCTTATGGTTCTACATAGCACCATTTGACAAAGTGCTATATGACACCTCTAATGGTTCTACATAGCACCATTTGACAAAGCTGCTGTAAAGCACCTTTAAAGATAGGTGCTATATAGCACTTAAAGTGGTTCCCCTATGATTACGAGCCAAAGAACCGCTTTTAGTGCTATATAGCACCATTTTTTTTTTAGAGTGTACAGAACCAGAGGCTTGACACATGAGAATATATGCCAGTCTCGCTGCCAGCATCAAACTCATAAAATAGGGCAGGACAGGAACAAACATAATACTCACAATGAACAAGACAAGACACAAGAAGAAAACGAGGCAAGCCACAAAGAGAAAAAATGAAACGAGGCAAAATAAAACCTATTAAAATAATAAATAAATAAATGCAAGTTCTGATTACAATCAGCTTGTGGATGTTTGGTCAGGACCCCTTGGCGTCACATTTTAAAGGCACTGGATACCCTTTCAGTATTATTTTTTTAGGGAATCCTATTGATTTCACTAAGAAACTTTGGCATCAGCAAGAAGCCAAGGATCTATGAAATGAATGATATTGTCATTATGTTGGGGTATGGTTTTCAATTGAAACTGCCAGCATAATTGAATTTACTTTACTCTATTTAGACATTTCTGAGCACTTGTTTTCACAAGCACTGTTAAGTTCATTTAAGTAATTTGTATAATGGTCTCTCTGAGGGCTAAGCCCCCCTGAGGATGAGATCCTAGAACCGCCCCTGAATGGGACACACAAGTCCGCAAGACCTCAAATGCACAAAACATCTGCCAAATGGGACAAGGTCAATTTGGCTTCATTTTTTCCTTACATTTTCTCTCATTAATGATCGTCTTTATCACTCTAGCACACGACCCACAGACTCAGCTCTGATCGTGCTGATCTCTGCTGCTGCTGAACCTTTGTTGCTTGTGGCATATATAAATGTGTGCGGAAATGATGCGTCTAAATTTCTTGTGAAGACTGAGAGAGGTTGTGCTGTTTTAACATGCCTGACATGATTATTCAGACAGTTCAAACAGTTGGCACTTCACTCAAAATTACTGTTAAAATAAATGTGCCTAGACCTGCTGCTAAAGCTTGAGTTTTCCATAAGACTACAAGCTGAAGATAGTCATGCATGGGGAAAAAATCTCCAGCCAGCATTCAAAAATTTGCCTTTAAAATTCAAAATCATTTTTACCTCATTCAACTACAATGACAAAAAGCAACCTTATAACACTGAATGTCCCCATAAATTTATTTTTTGTTGTTGTTTCACATTGGTGATAATTAATGGTGAATAATTAACTTTTTGATTAATTTTAATGAGAGAGACCGTGAGACTCGAGACCGGTGAGTGGTGGTCGCTCATTATCAATTACTCCACCGGCCCCGCCCCTCTCGTCACATCTTTATTACAGCTTGCCATCAAAAACTATGCATGAAGAGAGTTAGAGGCTTAGCACTTAGAGGCTTTTGCATCTGAACTCTTCACACACACATATATATCACTGAGTCAAAGCTGAGTTTCTACTACCTGCTAAAGTTTTCATTTGTTGAATGATTAAATCTCTCACTGATGAATCAGCTGCTGATGAAGGACGAACCATTTGGCAAATGCTTTTTTTAAATTATGTATTATTTTACAGTTTTATTGTTCGTTTATAGGCTAATAAAAGCTTTAAACTTATCCGTTTATTTTTCATTTTAAAAATCATTGTATTTAAATTGATTTTGAAACGAACGGTTTAAAATCATTAATTTCGTTAAAAATATATTTGTTTGTTTATTGCAAAAGTGACATTGAAATATGGTTATGAAATGGTCTGTTATATGCAATAAACTGAATAAGCCTCGGTGTGCAGCCATTTGAAAATAAATTACATACTACAAGAAAGCGTGGCCCTTTCTTTTAACATTTACGTCTGTTGTGTGCATGTGTGTCAATTACACTAACTTTTTATTGGAGTTTTGATCCTCTCATTTTTTATCACTCATTTAAATGTTAATAATCGACATAGGCTACTTTATATTTCACAATTATATATTTGTATATATTTTTAACTAATTAGCTTACCCTTTTCTTTGTCGTAACAACCAGTCAGCAAATACACTAAATTAAGTCCCACAGTAAGCTGTAGGTTATTATGATTCACTCGAAAGAACCAACTCATAAAGTCATTCGTTCGTAAGTCAGACTACACTGCTTAACCTGTAAGTTTTCGATTCACCAAAACGAACCGACTCGCTAAAATCATTCGTTCGACAATCGGGACTACACCTGGTGACTCAGTTTCACGCACTATAGAGTGCAGTAGCGGTCGAAAGTAACTCTGACCAGTGTTGGGGAAAGTTACTTTTCAAAGTAATGCATTACAATATTTCGTTACTCCATAAAAAGTAACTCATTACATTACTTAGTTACTTTTTATGGAAAGTAATGCGTTACGTTACTTTTGCGTTACTTTTTAAATCTGGACAGGGCTTGCTTGTTTGTTTTTAAAATAAAAAAAGTTCTATTTTTGGCAAATATAAAAGCCTTTTCACACCAAAAGTGAAATGAATAAGCCTCAGGCTGAAGGGAAAGTAAATTTACGTCCGTACAGTAGAATACAGAAAAAGACATTTCAACACTTCAGCAATAAAAAAGACACAAATGTTGTCTAGAGTAAGTTTTGCTTATTAGTACGGTTGAACTGAATAATCGAAGGTCAGAAGCAAAGACATTGATAGAATGGGATTAAATACATAAAGCACATTTGTGTTGTTTAACATTTAATTATTGCAGGTTTGCGTCATATTCTGAGTTGCATTATTTTTATTCATTTTGAGGAATACTGAATCTGTTTTTTTTTTTTTGTGAGTGAGATGAATTAATGCATATTCATATTTATTTTAGAACTACAGCAACATCTTCTGATTTCTCTCAACATGGGGACAGGAAGAGCTATCAATCAGTAAATTGGAAAAAAGTAACTTGCGTTACTTAATTAAAACAGTAACTCAGATATTCTCTTGTAAATAAAAAAGTAATGCGTTACTTTACTAGTTACTTGAAAAAAGTAATCCGATTAAGTAACTCGCGTTACTTGTAATGCATTACCCCCAACTCTGACGGTCAAAAATTGCGAGATAAGATGCAAGTAGTAAACATTTAATATTTGACAAGCGTATACATTAGACATTTAAAACGACTGGTTGTCATATTTCACTGGTTTTAATTAAAATAAAAATAGGCTATCATTTGATACATCCGATATGTTTTAGGGCAGGGTTCCTCAAATCTTACCCTGGAGGTCCAATGCGCTGCAGAGTTTAGCTCCAACCCTGATCAAACCAGCTACCTGTGATTTTAATGATGCCTAGTAAGAGCTCGATTAGCTGCTTCAGGTGTGTCTAATTGGGTTAGAGCTAAACTCTGCAGGAAAGTGGATCTCGTGGGCCAGATTTGGGGATCCCTGTTTTAGGGACTCGCTCTGAATACTAGGCTACGTTTCATTGCAGCTGTATAGTATTAGTATATTAATAACGCACAAATGTTGTGGCCTGGGAGTCGGTCATTTCGAAATTTAGTTCACTGAATCACCAGTAGGCCTAGCTCCCAAAAACGTCTGGGCATCGGTACAGAACAAAAACACGGCAAAACAGTCACTTGTCACCATCTCCTGGAGTAATTATGCAACGTGCAGAAACGGACACTGAACAAAATAATTAGTGTTTTGCAATCGCTAAAACACATTTGTCAAAACTTGGGTCACTTTTTCAAAACTTTTCACACAATGAGCACAACAACAGTTTATGTGGGCTAAACCATGGATCATTTAACTTTCGCACAAAATTACTTGAATTCAGTGACTACTTCTTTCAAATTACATAAATTCTTTTCTCACTCAGACATAAACAACAGCAAAACTCTATACCTACATGCCAATTTGCACATGCTAACATATTCTTTTCAAAACAGTTAAACCCAAGTTCAAAACCTAACATAATACAAAATGAACAAGACCGCAATTTGCTACAATTCTACAGTAGGCCTAATACCTTATTGAAATATATTCTGAATCAAAAAATGAAATCTTTGAAAAACCGAGTTGAACAACTAGAGTTGCAGTAGTATTTCAACTGCATTACAGTTTTTCTCATTTGCTTCATCATCACTTTTTCAGCACAGCAGAAGTCTTCTCTTGCAAATGTCTACACTTTTTCACACATTTTTGGGAGGAAATTTGATCTCACTGTGAAAAATGTGCTGTCACATGTTGCAGCTGGTTAGGATTAGATTTATATAGAATCTATATATATATAGAATGGTTCGATTTATATAGAAGAGAGCTTTCTTATTGTGTCACATTTGGCGAGGACGCAGCATCAGATCTGAAAGTACTGAATCTGAAGATGAACTCGTTGTGTTCGAATGGTGTGGGGCGTAAAGAAGATGTGAGTAAAACTCTTCCCACACAGAAGGCAGTGATAAGGTTTTTCTCCAGTGTGGATCCTCTCATGTGTTCTCAGGATTCCTGACCGACTGAATCTCTTGTCACAATGTGAACACTCGTAAGGTTTTTCTCCAGCGTGCATTCTCTGGTGCAGTTTTAGTTCAGCATTTGTAACAAAAGTCTTCCCACAATCAAAGCACATATGTTCCTTCACACCGCTGTGACTTTTCTGGTGTCTTTTTAAATCACCCAGCTGACTAAAACTCTTTCCACATGAAGAACACATGTAAGGCTTCTCCTTTGTATGAAATTTCATGTGGACCTTCAGGTGTTCTGCCCTAGGAAATTTTTTACCACATTGATCACAGTTATATGGTCTTTCTCCAGAATGAGAACGCAGATGTAACTTAAAAAAGCCAATCTGTCTGTAACTCTTCCCACACTGACCACATGTGTACGGCTTCTCTCACCGTTGTGCTAGTCATGGGTTGTTCAGTTGATTTTAGTGCGAACTTTCACACATTGATCACAGTGTGCGGTTTCTCTCCAGGTGGCTTTTCTTGTGAACCATTAAGATTCCTTGTAATGTAAAATCTTTCCGCACTGGTCAACGTGTATGGTTTCTCTCCAGTGTTGATTATCACGTGTCTATTAAGGTGTCCCTTTGGTGTTAAAACTCTTCCGCATTGATCACATGTGTACGGCTTATCTTCCTAGATCTTCATGTGTGAACTTTAGACGTTGCGTGTATGGGAAACTCTTACACACTCAGGAGCAAGGTGAAATTTTTGGGGGGGATTCTTTTCAGGAACATTTACGGTGAGCTGTGAGCGACGCACGATTTTAATCCCGTTTTGACAGTTTTTCTTCTGCTTCACTCAGTCTTCACTCTCTTTGTACTCCTCCTTTCCATCAGGTCTAAATGAAAGCAAACAGGTGAAGTGGTCAGTAATCATTTAAAAACTCAAACCAGAAATGTGAAGGGAAAGGACAGGAGAACGACTACAGAAAGAATACCGTTTGCACACTAAACTATGATCTTATGATATTTTTATAAATAAGTATCTGTTCATGAATGTGTACATCAATCTCCAATTATATTTTCTGTAGTAGTGAAGCGGCTACGAGGAGGCCACCGAAATTAAAATTCCTGGCCGAAGCCGAAACCGAACAAAATGAAACACAGGGCCGAAAGCCGAAGAAATTAATTTTATTTTTACATTTATAAATTGCATAAATACAATTTTTACTATTTTGTCTTGCTTTTCAAAGAAAAAAAAAAACAACAATTAAAAATATTTGTTTAACACTGAACATTTTTTAACGTTCTAGCAGACACTATACCAACAAAACACAATTTAACTTAAAATAAAAGTTAGTAAAATAATATTTTTGGCCATCAAACCCCCTTCTTGAATAAGGCATGTATTTTTACTGTACAAATAAAAGCAGCCTTGCTGAGCAGAAGCGCCTTCTTCTAAAACATTAGAAAATATTACACATCCCAATTTTAACACTGTGTTAATGTTATAATAAATGTATTAATAGAGCTGTTGTAATGATATTTGGGTCTTATTTTTTTATTTTATTTACCAGAACAACGAGTAAAATACACTTTACTATAATTATGACGGTCTGATTGAGTTCTTGCTTTTTCTCAACTTTTATTTTGGCAGAAACCCGCAGGTAGATCTCAGTGCTTCTTTTTGTTGACAGCAACAGCAGATTTATAAATGAGTCATTACGAATAAGTCGCACGTATTGCATTGTCACATGCCTTTAAAATAATTCACAAAAATGTGACTGAGCAACTGACGAGGGTAAACACTGGGTCAGCGCAGTATTCGCGCGCTTGGATCTTGAACAGGTGGGTGTTCCCACTCTTTAATGAAACTCCCAGATTCTAAGGACTTTTTCAAGCACCGATATTATTTAGATCACAACCCCAGGTATGTAGTGTCATGAAAGAGCGGACAGTACTTAACATTTCACTTACAATTAACATTTACATGCAACTTTCAGGAGTAATGAATGTTTGAATGGTAGATTTCATAAATTTAACCGTCTTTGAGCAGTTCGTGTCAAAGGAAATTTTAATGAAAGATCCATTGACGTCAGTTACCGTAATAAATTCAATTTCTCAAAATATGATAGAATATGCAATCAACTGATTTTTGCTGTAGTTCTTGGACAAGATGGAAATTTGAAAGAAATCGCAATGTTTTATTAATAAAAAAGTGGTGAAATGTTGTACAACACGATAAAAAAGCTGAGAACATTACAACTGTGCCATTCACTCAGAAGATACGGTACTAATTAATAAATAAAACTTTATTGTAAATCCCGTTTTTTCATCTTTGACCAAGAGGAGCGCTGTTCAAACAGCACTGCTCAAAAAGTCAGTTATTTTTTGAAAATATTTCATGAACCATTTTAAACCGTGTAAGGTTGCAATTGCAAAAAAACATATTAAGAACAGCTAATTTAAAAAACAGGACTTTCGATTGCTTTTAACTGTAAAACGTTTTTCACTAAGCTGTTTTCCCATTTTTGCAAGTTCTACATTCGCCTTAGCTCCAGTTGCAGTCAGTTTTTGGGAGTTCATTTTTAGTCCATCTTCTATCCTGAAAAGTCTGTCTTGCAGAAACTGACAAAAATGAGCTCCTAAAACTCACTGAAGGATGGTGGGGTGCGGGTCCTGCAAGAGTCACTTCAAAACTTTTAAAACAATCGCGAAGGAAAAGCCTCTAAAATTAGTATTCATAGATTTCACTAACCTTCAGAATGTTATTCTATTAGTGGGAGGGTCAGTTTTTCGGGATTTTTACCCAAGCATAAGTCTCTGAGAACCTGACACCTTGTCTTCTGGAGACTCCATGTAGGTTGCAGTTCTGGAAAATGGTGTCACTGGAGACTAAAAGGTTCCTGATGTTTTCACACTTAATTCTTCACATTAATTATTCATTCTTTTGCCGTTAACTTTTGTCTTTTCATCTTCACCTGTTTTTTTCTGACCCTGCTGTCCCAGTGAGCATTTTGCTGACCAATAGTCATGCCTTAACTTTGACATTTCTGTATTGCATTAGTTTTTAATTAGTTATCTGGGGTTAATCATTTTTACTTCTCAGTTGAGTTAAATCTCTTTTTTGTCATTTAATCCGTAAAACAAAACATGCTAATAATTAAGCACACATAATAAGGAGAGTTTTCATTTCTAGCCTTAAGGGGACATATTACAGTATCACTTCTTAATAACTACATTATGTTTGTATTTAATTTAGATTGATGGGTTGGGATTGGTTTAAATGTGCTTGGAAAAAAATATGATCAGAATATCAACGTGCCTAATAACTTATGCACAAACAAGTTAGGATGTGCTCCCTGGACACAGAGTGCGCTATGATCGCAAAATCAAAAAGGAAATGAACATGCAAGCGCCTTATCAAATGCGATTTCAATACCCCGGCTATTGATACGGCTCCTGATGTGTGAAAAATAATGGGATTAAGCAAAAAAAAATAGTTGGACTGATTGTCCTCAGTCAGAATCCCATTCCACAGTCAACCGACATCACACACCCAGTTTAAGAGCCTTTTTTTTTTTTCTTGTAATTAGGAGCGCTTGTCCTCCTAATTTAAAAAATGTAGGAGCACCTTCTGATCAATAATCAAAAATTCTGATCAAGAATTAGCCTTCATAATACGAGCTGACATTTGACACAAAGTGATTTCAGGGGCATTTTCTTTTTACCATTGTAAATGCATTTTTCTAATTTTATTAAAATGTATGCACGGTTTCCTAGGATTTTTTCCAGCTGTGGTAGCAGGACTATTTCTCATGGACCACGCATTTGCGTTTTCATGTGGACAGAGATTATTATTTTTTTAAACGGAAGAAGGAAAAACCCGTGTACGTGTGGACATGGCCTTATTTTAACTAAAAAAGACAAGTAAATAGTAAATAATAAAATAAGAACAAATAAATTAATGACAATCAATAACAAAAACAATAACAAGAAATGTTTTCAGTTAGGTCTAACTATAATCTATACTCAACTGTAAAATAACACTGGATAGTATTCACTGTAATGAAAGACAGCAGCAGGTTTATTTAGGCTGCTGTCTCTTTAAGACCTCATGCACGGATCTAATATACTGATACACTCTCAGCTTTCTCCGATACACTCTATGCTTACTTTTCTTTTTAGGAACGCTTGTGCTCCTAATTAAAAAAATTAGGAGCACCTTCTAATCAATAATCAAAAATTCTGATCAAAAATTAGCTTTCCTAATACGAGGTGACATTTGACTCCTTAAAGTGATTTACAGGGGCGTTTTTTTTTTACCTTTGCAATGGCATAATTTTTATCTGTCAAATTAAAAAATTTATGTTTATAAGCTTTTTAAAATTTCTATTTAAAACAATATAATAAGAAATAGAATAAGACAAATAAGTTACCAATAATATATCAAATGTTAAAAATTAGTTATAAGCTTGTGTTTAACATTTCTAGATAAAACTATAGAATAAGAACAAGTAGAATAAGAAATATGTTACCAATCAAATTAAATCAGTATTAACTAAATTAATTTGTAGAGGTTGCACAGAAGAACACAAAAGTGGCTTGGAGGTACATTTTCAGACATTCAATGAGGCTAAGAGTTGGCATGAGTGCAATTAAATTCATAAAATCATGTGGAGATTAACGTTTTAAATAAAAATTTGAATACAGAAATAACATTAATAACTGCAATTATACCTAAAAATGAAACTAAATCCACCAGCAGGTGGCGGTAAGTCATTGATTTTATCACGGAATCATTCATTCAATTGATTCGTTGACAAGCTGAGTCCTCAGGAACATTAAATCTTCGATGTATTGCGTACTCAAAGAATCATGAATCACTAGATTCGTTTAAAAACGCACTTTCATTCATGAATGACTCGACTGTGTTTGCTTTTAGAGATGCACAGCGGTTTTTTCGCGCTCCCCCATCACCACCCCATCATAGGGCAGCTGTTCTGTCTGTGAAAGAACATATAAAGAAAATTTTTTTTTTTAATAGCCGCCATAAAAATTTAAGGAGGGGTGGAAAAAATGTATTTACACATTGTTCAGAATTTTACTAAAAACCTGTTGCGAAAACTTTCTGATACTATATATATACAGGGGGTAAGGAAAGTATTCAGACCCCCTTCCATTTTTCACTCTTTGTTATATTGCAGCCAATTGCTAAAATCATTTAAGTTAATTTTTTTCCTCATTAATGTACACACAGCACCTCATATTGACATAAAAACACAGAATTGTTGACATTTTTTGCAGATTTATTAAAAAAGAAAAATGAAATATCAGATGGTCCTAAGTATTAAGACCCTTTGCTCAGTATTTAGTAGAAACACCATTTTGATCTAATACAGCCATGAGACTTATTGGGAAAGATGCAACAAGTTTTTCACACCTGGATTTGGGGATCCTCTGCCATTCCTTTTTGCAGATCCTCTCCAGTTCTGTCAGGTGGATGTAAACGTTGGTGGACAGCCATTTTTATGTCTCTCCAGAGATGCTCAGTTGGGTTTAAGTTAGGGCTCTGGCTGGGCCATTCAAGAAAAGTCACAGAGTTTTTGTGAAGCCACTCCTTCGTTATTTTTGCTGTGTGCTTAGGGTAATTGTCTTGTTGGAAGGTAAAACTTCGGCCCAGTCTGAGGTCCTGAGCACTCCGGAGAAGGTTTTCGTCCAGGATATCCCTGCACTTGGCCTCATTCATCTTTCCCTCGATTGCAACAAGCCGTCCTGTCCCTGCAGCTGAAAAACAACCCACAGCATGATGCTGCCACCACCACCATGCTTCACTGTTGGGACTGATGGGACAGGTGATGAGCGAGGCCTGGTTTTATTCCACACATAACAGCTCTTAGAATTAAGGCCAAGAAAAGTTTCTATCTGGCCTCATCCGACCAGAGAATTTATTTCTCCATCTTGGAGTCCTATCAGGTGTTTTTTGTGTCTTGCACTGAGGAGAGGCTTCTGTCTGGCCACTCTGCCATAAAGCCCCGAATGGTGGAGGGCTGCAGTGATGGTTGAATATCTACAACTTTCTCCCATCTCCCGACAGCATCTCTGGAGCTCAGCCACAGTGATCTTTGGGTTCTATTTTACCTCTCTCACCAAGGCTCTTCTACCCCGATAGCTCAGTTTAGCCGGACGGCCAGCTCTAAGAAGGGTTCTGGTCATCCCAAACGTCCATTTAAGGATTATGGAGGCCACTATGCTCTTAGGAACCTTAAGTGCAGCAGACATTTTTTTTTTGTAACCTTGGCCAGATCTGTGCCTTGTCACAATTCTGTCTCTGAGGTCTTCAGGCATTTCCTTTGACCTCATGATTCTCATTTTCTCTGATATGCACTGTGAGCTGTAAGGTCTTATTTAGACAGGTGTGTGGCTTTCCTAATCACGTCCAATCAGTATAATCAAACACAGCTGGGACTCAAATGAAGGTGTAGAAACATCTCAAGGATGATCAGAAGAAATGGACAGCCCGAGTTAAATATATGAGTGTCACAACAAAGGGTCTGAATACTTAGGACCATGTGATTTTTCAGTTTTTCTTTTTTAATAAATCTGCAAATGTCAACAATTCTGGTTTTTCTGTCAATATGGGGTGCGGTGTTACATTAATGAGGAAAAAATTAACTTAAATGATTTTAGCAAAATGGCTGCAATATAAAGTGAAAAATTTAAGGGGGTCCGAATACTTTCCATACCCACTGTATATACATATATATATATAGGTGTGGTTGTTTTTTTTGGTGTTTGGCTTAGTGTTATGTTAGAATCGTTATTATACTCATACATTTTGTTCTTTTAATATTTTGAATTGTTTTTTAGCTTTATTTTTTTGTTTTCATTTAAAATGATTTTAGTTTTGAAATGTTGTTGTATGAATTTGTCATTTTTATTTAATCTCTTTAAAATGTGTATAGGTAGTATTTATAAAATTTTAGCTTTTAGTTTTGGATCTGTTTTAGTTGTTTTAATACTACAATTGATTGCTTTTTTTTTTGGATAAAAGCATCTGATAAATGACAAAATAAAATTAAATAAAGTTACTGATTGCATACCCATTTCATGGAAAATGGTCAGTATATTATTTGTTACTGCTGTTGTTTTACAGCTCGTAGGACAAAATACAACCACTAAATCTGATAAGATTCTTTAAGTTTTATTACCTTAATGTTCTTCCGTGATTTATAAATGATTAATAAAAATAAACACCAACCTCCATGTTCTTCAGTATCTTCAGGTTTCATTTTGTAGGTTCTGATCACGTCATGTCCCTGAGCATCTTCTCATGATGGGAATATTAAATTATGGTGAATTGCTGTGGGAGGAGCTTCACTGAAGGTACAGTACTTGTGGAAGGAGGTGCAGATCTGCAGAAATAAAAAAATAAATCCAAAATAAAACAGATGTTTTGACTCATTCACACATTTGAAGCATTTATGTACTATGTGTATATATCCATTTATCAAAATGTAAAGTCACTGATTTTTTTTTTTAATATTCTGTGTATTTCTGTTTTGTCTGTGATTTTTGTTTTTACATGATCTTTAATACAGACATATAGACAAATTAATATTAGAAAAAAATATGAATAAGTGCCACAATTAAAATAATCAAAATTAAAAAAGAAAAAAGTAAGAATAACAAAAGAAGAAAAAAATCAGAAATAAATGTAGATTTATAACCAACATATAACACTTCAGTTCAATGAAACCTGAAACTTGCTTTATCACAAACTATAATGAAATGCTCTTAAGAGATTTATGGTGATGGTGTGGCTGTTTACACCAATGCATGCGCTTTAAGTAGCAGTTTACAGGTGATTTAAACATATCAGCATAACCAATGAGGTGAAAACATGAACTATTGACATGATAAAAAGGCCTTTCAATAACTAGTGAGACACCTGAAACAAACCGTACAGCATCATCAGCAGAGATCTGACTTTATTCTAAGTGTTTGTTGTAAAAACAGATTATTCGAGTCATATATGCTGAAAGACTATAAAACTGGCCTATAACAATGTTATTTCTCACAGTCTGAGATAAATAAAACATCATCAAAATAAATGCATATGGCACCCATCCTTGCAGGAGTTTTTTCTGCTTTCTGTTTGGGAGACCATTTTATTAACCGCTACAAATGTGCAGAAGCATAATATATCCACCGAAATTTTCCAATGACTACATCTATAACAATAACGGAATTAGATTATTAACTTGTTGCTATCTTTTATGTGCAGAAACCGACCATGATCACGTTATTTTAACACTTTTGATTTCAAAATTAACTTTGATCTAAATTCACATTAATGTACAGTAGGCCTACCTCTTGTGCAGTACTTCTTGTGACAGGAAAGTCCCATGTGGCTCATCATATTGTAACGAAGTGAATGGATGTGGGCCCCTTCGGAGGGCCCTTTTTTTCCCCCGAAGGTATGTTCAGTTGTTGAACTTGTTTACTAAAGATTCGCAAAGTTTTCGAAGCTTCACGAAGCAAGTTTAGAAAGCGTAAGTCAAGACATACAATTCAAGACATACACATATCGTACTCCGCTACATTTATCAAGGTCCCCAAGTAGAAAATTGTTGATATGTGGCAGCTTTTCCAGCGTGTGCATTTTCTTCTTCTTCTTTTTGTTTTTAATGGCGGTTGGCAAACCCACTTAAAAGGTGAATTTCCGCCACCTACTGGACTGGAGTGTGGAGCATGCCGTATATTGGTGACAACATATAAAACAAAAAAAACCTTAGTTTGACCAAAGGAGTAGGCCTGTTACACAAGGATACAATTATTTTATATACTTTATTATGTGCTCTTGAAATTATATTTATTAAACCTATTGCTTTCAAATAATTAATAATTGCACTATAGACTTTATACTGTGCTGGAGCATACTCTAGTATTGTCTTAATTGTTATACTTTCAATATTCAACAAACTTAATTCTTCTATTAATCGCATTCTTTCTATTTCATATGCTTCACAACAGGGCCGTGCACAGACATTTTGAGGGGCAGTTGCCCAAACCAAAAAAGTGGCACTAGGGGGTGGGTGCTTGTTAATACAAATTATCCAGTTGTTACAAATATACAATTTAAAGAGAAGACAGCACACTCTGTAATAATTTCAGACTTTATTGTACAAACCCAATTCCAAAAAAGTTGGGACACTGTACAAATTGTGAGTAAAAAAGGAATGGAATAAATTTACAAATCTCATAAACTTATATTTAATTCACAATAGAATATAGATAAATCAATCCTCAAATTTGAAAGTTAAATGTACATATAATGAACAGCTGGAGGACCAATTTGCAACATATTAGGTCAATTGTCAACATGATTGGGTATAAAAAGAGCCTCTCAGAACACAACACAATCCACGTGCCATTCGCCGTTGCCGGCTAAAACTCTATAGGTATAGGTAAAAGAAGCCATATCTAAACATGATCAAGAAGCGCAGGCGTTTTCTCTGGGCCAAGGCTCATTTAAAATGGACTGTGGCATAGTGGAAAACTGTTCTGTGGTCAGACTAATCAAAATTTTAAGTTCTTTTTGGAAAATTGGGACGCCATGTCATCCGGACTAAAGAGGACAAGGACCACCCAAGTTGTTATCAGCGCTCAGTTCAGAAGCCTGCCTCTCTGATGGTATGGGGTTGCATGAGTGCGTTTGGCATGGGCAGCTTACACATCTGGAAAGGCACCATCAATTCTGAAAGGTATATCCAAGTTCTAGAATAACATATGCTCCCATCCAGACGTTGTTTCTTTCAGGGAAGACCTTGCATTTTCCGTACATGACAATGCCAGACCACATACTGCATCAATTACAACATCATGGCTGCGTAGCAGGATCCGGGTACTGAAATGGCCAGCCTGCATTCCGATCTTTCACCCATAGAAACATTTGGCGCATCATAAAGAGGAACATGCGACAAAGAAGACCTAAGACAGTTGGCAACTAGAAGCCTGTATTAGACAAGAATGGTACAACATTCCTATTCCTAAACTTGAGAAACTTGTTTCCTCAGTCCCCAGACGTTTGCAGACTTTTATAAAAAGAAGAGGGGATGCCACACTGTGGTAAACATGGCCTTGTCCCAACTTTTTTGAACCTTTACGGTGTGGATAAAACGAAATTTGAAAAGGAAAAAAAGTTCGGCAAAAGACGGGATCAAACCCGGGTCGATCGTGTCAAAAAGCCAACGACATGCACTTATCCATCTGCGCCACTGGAGCTGATGTTTTACAGTCACTTTTAACTAAATGTAAATATACACTCCGTATTTTTAATTCCAGAGTAAGGGCAATTCATACAATACATTTAAACTGAGCTACTTTAATACCATCTCCGAACTTTCTACCACGACTCTGCTGTTCTTCGGCTGGTTCTTCCCTGTATACGTTGATTGACAGATGTCTCTTTCCAGTCAGCGGTGAGTAATCCCAAACCAATGGCACTGTCTCAAACTATACCTACCTCTTCCAGTTTGTCTGATTTGTCGTTGTGTTTTCTGACTTGTTGTTGTGCTTTCTGAATGTTCTTTTGTTTTTAGACTTGCATTTGCGTTTGTAATTTGTTATTTTGTTTTCATAATTGTGATTTGCTTTGCACTTCTCGGTCACCGTACTTCTCACAATCAAAGCACATATGATCCATCACTCCGCTGTGTCTTTTCTGGTGATAATTGGTTTTTACTGTCACTGTATTGAAGTCAAAGCAAATTATTATTAAACTTAGCAGTAAGATATTGTTTATATCATCCCCTCTTTTTTTGTAAAGGCTCCATGCATGAAGTTGATTAATTAAATATTGTACTAATTATCTGTATTTAGAGCTATATTATAATATGTATATAAGGGATGCACCGATGTCAATTTTAACACTAAGTCCGATACTCTCATTTTTGGTACTTAATTGCCAATGCCAATACCTGTTATTTCATTGCATTTGAAAAAATAAAAATAAAAAATGGGTCCAGAAACCAAAAGAATATTAATCATGTTAGATGGCTTCATTTAGCAAATTGATATTTCCTTCAGTTATTTTCACACTTACCACACAAGTCCACTGACGTTAGTTTGACACTTGGGCACAATTCCTAACCACGCCCCTCAGTCGTATTTTGCTATCCTTAAGTAAGAGACAGAGAGGAGGAGTGCTAAAATAAAACCCTCCCTCTATTCAATATTCTTTTAGAGTTGGAAATACGTCACAATACTGAAATAACGTTAGCAGCAACTTCTGGTTCACGCAGACTTTAATTATGCCCATTAAAAGGTAACGTACAGCTTGTTTACTTGCCCATTTCATTTACTTGCGCTAAATCGCATGCATCCTCAAATCTGCCCACGAGATCCACTTTCCTGCATAGTTTTGGCTGCGTCCGAAACCGCATACTCAATGAGTAGGTACTTACTTAACGAGCGCTAAAAGAGTAGGTACTCTACAGCCAAATCTCGTTAAGTATGATCCAGGCATCATCCGCCGTGTTGAAGTTATCATGTGATCTACGACGTTATAACAAGCGCAACAGATACGAGCGGCAGGTTTAATTGATCTCTGTAAATATTTTAATGGTTATGAAATTTCCTCATTTTGTGGTCTTGTTGAAGAAACAGCTGCCCTTTTATTGTGATTGTAGTATAACCAATACATTTGGGGTTGATTTAAATTTGTATATTTTTAACCCTACTAATATTTTTTAAACAAAAATGACCCAATTTTTTCATTCCTTAAATATATTATTTTTTATTACTAAAACCCAAAATCGTTATCTCTTGAATATGTTGTTAATTTCTTTATTTTATGTGCAACATTTTTCATCCATAAGTAAAACCGGCTTAAATCTCCTGTTTTCCTCTGTTTCTTGTTGAATTTCTCTTGTTTCTTTCCCTCCGGCTTATAAACAACAACAACCAATGCAATATTTTGATGCATTGATTATATGAATATTATGATTACTCAAAGATATTTAACCTTGTCGTTGTGCCATTTTTTTCTGTGCATATAATGTATGCAAACCCATTATATTTATGTTTTCTGCTGTTTGTCATTATTAAAGATACAACCATCTTTCCCTGAGCTTGTATGTAATAAGTTCTGCAGTATTAATAAAAAAAGAACAGAGGGACAGGTGCACTAACACCTCACAGCATCAGTAACTCCACAACCCTACCTAGTACAGTTTTCCTCAGCGTTTGCAATATTTGTAATATCTGCACAAAGAAAACGTCGATCAGCTGCTAGAAGATCTTGTCTTTGGAGAAGACTGTTAATTTTACACTTGAAAAAATGTAAGTATTACTACTTAGAAATTAAGATTAACCCAGAATGCATTGCTAGCCCACCCCAACACTTATGAACAATAATAATGATAAATGCTGACCAATAATTATATATAGTAAAACAAAGCAAAATGTAATTAGTTTTGTCATATGCCAGAGCTATGCATGAATACACACTAGACAAACGCAGCCAAGGTGAATACATCTCAATTTTTAGTCAAGTAATGAATGCACAAGTTAATGAAACAATTATATTTTATTTACTGACAACAGGAAACATGAATAAATGAGTAAAATAATAAAAGTAACCATGACAATAAATAAAGATCATAGTCACATGAAACAACGCTTTATTCAAACATATTGTTCTAACAATCATGCATTTACAGGCGGTGAACCCACATCCTACTGCATCTCAACATAGCGGAGACAGTTCTGCAGCTTTATTCTGATGAAGACCACGGTGTCCACCTTCACCGTCCATCATTGCTGCAGTCAGACTGAATCTGATCACGGATGAGAAAGGGACATCGAGGCTATCTTTGTCTGAGTGCACAGAGAGGATGAGGCCCCCCGTACCACACAATCTTGAAGCAAGAGCAGGAGAACATGTGTGGGACAATCTGGCTGCTGCGGTGTCTGCTCCAAACATTCGTGTGCCTGCTCTCCATGAGCACGACTACATTTACACAGAGTAAAACGTTTTCCAATTAATGTTGTCAGCATTTCATTCACTACTTTTGTGGTGTAGTGGGCTAAACCACTGAACTGGCAAGTAGAAGGTTGCTGGTTCGATCGCCACTGTCGTCACCACCGGTGTGTCCTTCAGCAAGGCTCTTTACTCCAGGTGGCTGTTGGGGGATTGGGGTCCCAGTAATAAGAGCACTGTAAGTCACTTCGGATAAAAGTTTCTGGTAAATGTGATTTTTGTAAATCCTTTTTTGTGTCTTGGGTACAAACGCTCAATAAAGCTGCTTATTTCTTAAAGTTTATTTCTTCAAGGTACTACTTTTTCTTTTTGGGGTAAAGGGTTAGTTCATCCAAACATATAAATCCAGTCATTATTTACTCGCCTCCACACTGTTCAATCCTTGGGGTATTTTAATTTTTTTCCTGAACACAAAAGGTGATTTTAGTTAAGTTTGTCCTGCTGGTTTCTGTTCATACAGTATCAGTCGATGGAGCCTGACTTTCAGATTCTTCATGATATTATTTGATGATGCTTTTGAAGCTTATGAAACTCGGGCTCCATTGATGTTGTATGAGCAAGCCAGCAGGACAAACTTGACCAAACTCACATCCTCAGTGTCTTTTGGTCTTTCTCTAGATGTTCTCGCTGGCTCCGGGTTCACTGATGATGAAGAGACCACAGCAACATCCGGTCCTGATGAGACAGTAAGAGGTGGAGTGATGGAGCGTCTCATCCATGGCACTGGACCATTTCCAGGATGCTGCTGTGGACTTCTCCATCCTCACTGCACACACCAGTCTGCAGACATTTCAGATCCTGCAAAAATGTACAAACACAATACAAAAGCAGTCATTTTAACAGCACAATGTCAACTGAATTCTGTATTAGAAATAACAACATGATCTTACTTTATATTTTTGTTTCAGGTTTTCCCTTTTTTTATTTTTTTTTACAAAGGCCGCCGTCACCCTGTCTTGCAGGCCCTGCTCCATCACAAAAGCTCTGCACACAAATCAAGAATCAGAAAAGTGCTGTAATATTGTTTGAAATAACATTAATTAACAGCATATGACATCAGTTTTCATTGGTTTCTGTAGTATACTCACTCAAAGCCTTTGATGGCTGCATTTCGTTTTCCGGTGAAGAGGGCCTCATTAGCCACTCTCCACCGGATAAGCACATGTGTGTGCTCATCTGTCCCTGTAACATTCAAACAAGATTGTTACAAGTTACTTCTGTGATTTATGTTTTCAGCACTACACACAGGAAAAAAGTTATTCAGTGGTTATTTGGTTCAGGTGCTATATAGCACTAAAATGGTTCCCCTATGATTACGAGGCAGCGAACCACTTTTAGTGCTCTTTAGCACCATTTATTTTTAGAGAGTACATAGAAATGTTGAGGCAGTTGCTGATGTGTTTTATCCAATAACATTTGCTACTTAATTTATCAACAGTACTAATAGACAAATACATTTGATAGCTTATTGATAACTTTAATTTCTTGAAACCTTTAAAATAGTATGGTTTTATTTACATGACATAATTATTTACATTAGCAGTGTCGATGACAGTGAATTCTACTGCATAGCTAATAGCACACACACACATCACTGATGTCTATTTCATGTTGTGATGTTCTCTTCTGCAATACTTGTCGAAGATGTTTCTGTCAAATATTACATAAACATTTATTAAGCGTCTTTAACGATGTATATTAAGAACATATAAATGCTAAAGTCTGCAATCACGACTTTAGAAGTGGGAATAATGACATTTACGATAGCGCGTGAATGCAGCAATCCACTTTGTAGACACGTGTGCTTACTGGAGCTCAGCAGTGGCTATAAATAAACAAGTTTTTACAACAAAATCACAAATATACTATAATATCTGTGCAAACACCTTCAACAGTTTACTTTACAGTAGTTAAAAAAAAAAGCAATTTTAACACAAGAAACCATGTTTTTGGTTTTTAATACTCACATTTGAAAACATCCTCATTCATTCTCCTGTTCATAGACGCATCCTCTCTTCTTCTTGGTTAACGTATCCTTTCCCATGGCATTGTGGGATAGAAAAGTATCCCGCGATCGGCACTTCGGAGTCTGGACGGGACGCAGTAGGCCATCCGGGGATCTCTCGGCTACTCTTCTATGAATACTGTGGTTTCAGACATACTACTCTTCTCACATACCCATTTCACCTACTATATAGTAGGTAAGTAGGCATATTTGAACGATACTTAAGTATACTACGCCCAAAATCCTCCAAAAAAAAAAAAAAAACAACAAAATCCCAAGAATCTCGCGAGAAATAGTGCTCCATCCAGGTAAATCTCGCCTACTCTTTTGTGGATATTGAGATTTCATGCATACTTTTCCTTCGCCTACTGCTTTTTGCCTACTAAATAGTATGAAGTATTCGTTTAGAATGCAAGCCTTTAACTCTAACCCTAATCAAACACACCTGAACAAACTAATCAATGTCTTCAGGGTCATTAGAAAATAACAGGTAGTTGAGTTTGATCAGGGTTTGAGCTAAACTCTGCAGCACATTGGCCCTCCAGGGCAAGATTTGAGGAACCCTGCTTCTATCTATTTCATCACTATTTTAATAGCAAGTACACATTAGGAGCTGCGCATTGCAGCGGCTCAGTATGTAGTCACAAGACGTTTGTTGTTAAAGGGTGAGTGAAGTGACTTGTGGCCAAGTATGGTGACTCATACTCAGAATTAGTGCTCTGTATTTACACATCCAAAGTGTGCACACACACAGCATTGAACACACACAAACCGTGAACACACAACCGGAGCAGTGGGCAGCCATTTATGCTGCCGCGCCCGGGGAGCAGTTGGGGGTTCGGTGACTTGCTTTTGTATTGAAGGTGGGAAAGAGCACTGTACATTCACCCCACCCACCTACAATCCCGGCCGGTACGAGACTCGAACCCACAACCTTGGGTTACAAAGGCCAACTCTCTAACCATTAGGCCCCGCTTCCCATATTTCTGAAATATAAATTGCATTTTTTATCATCTGCAAAGTGCTGTGGCTTTATAAGTGACTCATATTATGCATTAAACATCAAGCAACAAATTGACTGTAAATTTTATTTCTCTGAAGGACATTAACTATAATGAGATTGTATTAAATAGTCCCTTGTATTTTCAGAAAAAATGACAGTAACATGTGAACTATGTTCAGAACACTGAATGTGTTCCTATAGAACATTCTACCTCTGACCAGTTGATTTTTTTTCTTTGTTTCTATTTATCTATAATTTGTGAATTTACCTTGTTCTTCTGCTTCCTTTTTATGTTAAAAGTACTGTTTATACCGTTTTAGAGCAAAAAACTGCTTAGTAAAAAGAGTTTATTTAATGATTTTTAAAAGCTTGTTTCGGAAGTAAGCAACTGTTTCAAGTGTTTGTTACCAAATATCGTGTATATCACTTTTGGGCCCCATGCACCTCCAAACTGACGTACTGAACCCGTGACCCCAACACCAGCATATGTATGACCATGCAAAACCTGAACCATGCATCTCATACAGTTTCTGATATATATATAATATATATATATTATATATATATATAGTATATATACACACACACACACATGGTGCAGGGAAGGCTGGGCCCCGGGTTACTTTTGAGCTAGCCTATTATCTAAAACAAACATAGGCTATAGGCTCATATGTATGCACGTTTAATCATTAAAAGATCGCAATCTCGATTCAAACGCGCGCAATCTTATTCCTAAATGACGATTCCGCTATGTCTATTAAACCTTTGCATACATCCCATCGGCTGTAAGCTTTATGTTTGAAACAGCGTTCACAAACAGTCCCTGCACCAGGGGGTCTCAGTCAACATTCAAGGTCCAGATCGAACAAAGGTTATTTACTAAACTTGTTTTTTTAATAAGCATACACATATGCATAACAATACTTATTTTTTTTGAAAAAAATAAAAGTGCCCTTTTGCATTCAAAATACATTCAAGGGGTGATTGATGCTGCTAAAAGAACCATTTTTTGTGTATTTGGTGTAATGAAATGTTTAATATGTGGTTTAAGGTTAAACATTTTTTTCCACATACTGTACATTTTTGTTTTTCCTCTATGCCCCGCCTTTTTGAAACTCATCGATTTTTACAAAGCTCATCGATGTGAAAAGCGAGATGTGCTCTGATTGGAGCTGTCTAGTGTGTTGTGATTGGCCGAATTTCTCAAGCGTGTGACGGAAATGTTACGCCCCTCACCATACTGTTATGCCCTGTCCCGGCCGGAGCAATGATTCAAAAACATGAAAACCCATAATAAACGAGGCATTCGTTGCATCCAGTAGGGACATAAGGGAGTATACTGTCTGTAGGTCTTTTTTTGCGTTGCATCGCGCCGCGTAAACATACAACCCTGTCTGCATTTGTGATCAGAGAAATTACAAACAACAAGCTCTACTTCTACACTGCCCCAAAACTTGCTTTAAATATATAACATATAAAAACTCTCCTTAAATATATAACAACATACAGTTGCCCCCCCCCCTTTGAGTCAGAATTGTAGTCTACTCTACCAGGATCAGTAACCAGTCCTCCATAAAATGTGCCAGCGATCTGAAGATTTGGGTTGAGTGTTCTGGAACATGTGTAAATACAACTTAAACCCTGATTTCTAGTCCGTTCCATTTTTGAAGGCCAAACTACAATATTTTTCGCTTTTCACAACGAAAAGCGTCAACACAACGGCGGCCTTGAGTGAGGCAGAGGCCTGGGATAAAGTGAGGAATGGCCGGCAGTCTGAGTGAGCAGAGGAGCTGGGCACAAAGACAGGCGACTAAGGAGGCTGCGGCAACTCCAGGCTGGACTCCGCTTCGTCCACGGTGAAAACCAATCCGGCAACCACAGCGCAAAGTTGTTGTATTTCCTCAGCAACCAGCACGGATAAGCTCCAGGCATGACGAAGCAGATATAGTCCTCTTTTGGAAGGCCAAACGGGTAGTTTCGCTTTCACAATGAAACACACAGCACATCCACAACATGGCGGCAGCAACAATACTACAGCCAGAATAAAAGTTACGCCTTCTTTCTTTTTGGGCGGCGTTATGCAAATCTTCCCACATAGTGACATAGATATGTGGGGGCCATGCTAGAACGAACCCGTTTTAGGTAGGTCTGGGTTTGACTTTACGATCTTATGCACCAAGAGCTTGTAACACTCCAAAGAGAAAAAAAAAAAACAAAAAAAAAAAAAGTAATCACCTCATATGACTCTTTTAATAACAAGTGCAAAAGTGGCAAACCAATTAATTTAAGTGTCAGCAATAGAGGTCGACTGATAAGTGTTTTTCTCTGGCCGGTGCCGATATTTAGAAATCATGGCAGCTGATGGCCGATATATGATGCTGATTTTTTTGGCCATTTTTTTTTTTTTTACCCCTTTATCTCATAAAAGAGAGTTTGAGTAAATGATTATTGCAGGGCACAAGATGGCGATAGTATTAGTAATAGTAGTAGCCTAATTCATAGTAATACATGGATCAAAACTTAAGCACCTTCTCAAAACAGTTCTGAAGCATGCTTTTTGTTTGTTGACTGTTTCCCACAGACTTGTAAATGCAAGCTACTTTATCAGGCCTAAAAGGAAAGACGAAATGAAAATGACAGAGGCAAAGACGGAGGGGCAGTTTTAACATTAAGAGAAATGACATCCGACGCACAGTTCCGGTTTTCAGTGGCATGTGTCACTAAAACCTGTGACACAATGTCCTGCTGCACCTGAAGCGCGCCCATTGGTGTTTGAGGTGTTTACAGTGTTTCTCCATTACCTTTTTAGTGCCCTGCCACGTGCTCGTTTCAAAAAAAAAAAAAAAGACACTTTAAAGACCTATCCCAAATACACTTCATACGTGACCAGGTAGGTTTTCACAAAACAGTTTTTATAAACTAAACTTCACATTTAGTCTGTAAATCATATTTTAGGAAAAAGAATGAGTCCAAGCATCAGTAACATTAGTCATCAGTAATATAAAACAAAATAATAATTGAATCTGGAGTGTTTAGAGGCATATTGACTCGCTATATACTGAATTTTCAAAACCATTAACCCGGTGTTTACACATACTACATTTCTCTCCCGTTAGGGTTACCCCGCATTCTTGGTTTATTTCTGGTAGATTTGTACTTCACCCCAACAACATTCATATACACACACACACATACACGTCATTTCACTAAGCTATAACTATTTAATGAATTTAAAAGATCTCAAGTATAGCAAAGAGGGAGAAAAAAAAAAAAAGACTTTTTCCCGATGGTTAAACTGGCATGGTTAGCTGCATGCACTGGTGGTTGGGCAACACTTCTGTCTGGCAGCATACTGATCATCATGGGAAGAGTTATCAGCACACATTTGGTCTGAGACACTGATCAGGCCTCACTGCATGGATACAGATAGTCAGAATTAGTC
>JADLZN010000101.1:0-36189 GCA_018155175.1 Sinocyclocheilus anophthalmus
GAAAGGGATATTAACTCAATGACATGGCCAGCAAACAGTCCGGATCTCAATCCGATTGAAATTGAAAAAACTGCTCCATGACAAGACTCCATCTTGCAAAGCTGATCTGTCAACCGTTATTCGACAAAGTTGGAACCAGCTTGAGGAAGAATATTGTTTTTCATTAGAGAAGTCCATGCCCCAAAGAATTCAGGCCGTCATAAAAGCAAGCGGAGGAGCAAAAAAGTACTAACTGTGTGTTTTGGTAGATGATTCCATGATTTTTTTCCTCAACATTGAATGATTCCATAATTTTTTCCTCTACTTGATATGGAAAACAAATTTTCATTAATTAAAAGAGTTTAATATCTTTTTTTTAGGTATGTTTCAAATAACCAGAATGTTGAATTATTAAACAAAAATGGTTTTGTGTGATATCTGTGATTCGTTTATTTGTTATGAAGTAAAAATTTTGGGTAAACAATATCTAAGTGTGATTCCATAATTTTTGCCAGGGGTTGTAGATCATGATCATATAATCTGCTAATGTAATGGACCATTACTGTGAACTAAAGGCACTGGAATATGGAATTCTTTGATTATACGCTTTAAAGTCAGCATGAAACGGAAGTTGCGATTGTCTTTTCTTCTCTACTGTGACGTATGTCCGAGTGAAACGGCATCTGAAATGAGAGGGCGGGACTTGAGTTCGTCCTTTGGGAATTGATTGGATCATTGGAAGTTGGGGCGTTGCTAACAAAATGGAGGCAGATCTGAATGCCAGTTTGCAGTTAGTGGTGGGGGATTTCTCTCCACTGGATTCACAGCCAACACCCAAGCATGAATAAATGTTTTATTTATTAAGGATGACGATGACGATCAATGGCACAAAACATGCGTAAACAGCGCACGCGAGAGAGAGAGAGAGAGACTGCTTGAATGACTGAGCGCGTCCTCCATCAGGTTAAGTCACATTCATGAAAAAAAATTAGTTTGCGATATCCTAAGAGTAATGTTGTCGTAATATCCTAATATCTTTTCAATGTTTAGGGGTAACGTACTCCCTCATGACTGGTGTCAGTGCTATAAAGTGACGCATCAGCTTCAGCTTTTCCCCTGTAGTTTATCCCAGCGTTTACCCCTCACGTCACTAGCTCCGCCCTTGCGCCATAGCTCGTGACCGGAAGAGAAGATGAGTCGTTTTGAGGGGGAGGGGAGGTTAACGTTTTTGACTTTTGCTTCCGGCTTCGCTACCGTTCGGACGTTTTTGCTTACTGCTCTGCGCTTTGCTCCCTATTTCTGTACTTTTCTCAGATTTTTCTAAGATTTTTACTTCTTGCAGATCAGTACAGTGCTCAAACAACATATTTTTGGCTCAAACACTAAAACTAAAAACTCTCTGGGACTGGAATAATACCACGAAAAAGAAGACTTTTGCCTCCCACTGCCAGCAGCTTACATTCCGGAGAAGGGAAAACACAGCTGCCCACATTCAAACAGAAGAGAAAGAAAATGCCTCCTGTTGAATCTACTTGCTGCATGAACTACCGCAAACTTCTACAAAGGATTACGGTTCTTGAAACAAAGTTACTTGCTGGATTTCCCAAACAGGCAGAACACTCAGCAGACCGTCGTCACGGACCCATCAGCATACAGCCGGTGAGTCCCATGAACCTAGTATACCAAGTGTAGAGAAACAAGCCGAAACTCACTGTCACACAAATCGATGGCACAAACAGGGAGCGAGACCCAAAGGCAGTAGAGACATCAGATTGTCACGAGTTTCTCGTATTGCTGCGGTAGCATCCTCTACCCCAGATATGGCTATGACAAGGCTTGTGAATACTGGTATTCTACCACCCCCTATACATCTTGAGAACAGATTTGAAGCATTAATGAATGTGGGTGAGTAATCCCCAAATGTGATTAAACATGGACTGGATCAGCCAGCAGCTAACATCACTACTAATAGGCGCTCAAGGTCGAGCAGACAGCGGTATTCAGCTCAGAGCGCAGCCGGGCTCAGGACTCTGATAGTGGGTGACTCCATTATCAGAAACATCAGTAGTAGAAATTCAGCAACTTTCTGCTTTCCTCAAGCAACAGTTTATGATTTGAACAAGGAACTTGGGAAAATCTAATGAAGCACAAGACTGCAAATCGAATCATCATCCATGTGGGGAAGAATGATATTCGGAAAGAGCAGTCAGAACTCCTTAAGAAGGACTTCAATGAACTCTTTGAAACACTTTGAAGACTTAAAGTTCAGTCGTTCATCAGTGGACCACTCCCAGCAAGGGGAACTAATATGTTTTCACGTTTGCTTGGGGCTGAACACATGGCTACAAAGAATCTGCAGCTTAAAAGGAGTCAATTTCATCGATAACTTCAATCTTTCTGGGGCCATAGACAACTGTTTAAACTGGATGGCCTCCACCTAAACAAACTTGGTGCAAGAGTGCTAAAGGACAACATCTACTTCTCCATCCGTCATCCTTCAGTAGTGTGTGCCAAACTACTCAACCTGAATGGCACACACACACCTGGACAGAGTATGAGTGACCACAGGACTTCATATCAGCTTCCGAGTCATCATGTGGTTGACACATCCCACAAGGACACTGATAACACAACGCAGCCACAACAAGCACTGCTCATGGAAACCATCCCGGCTGAGCCCTGCCCACAGAGCTCATCACAGACAGACTGTGACGTATTAGAACAGCTCCAAGACTCAGCATCCAAGGACGACTTTCTGGAAAACAGCCAGGGAAGCCAGGACAACATATTTCAGCCACCGGAAACAACAGAGCCACAGCCCTGCTCACCAGACACATTATCCCTCTCTCCAACATCTCCACTTCTAAGCTTCTCACAGAAAATGGAGGAACTGGTTTATGCTGGGACCAGACTCTCCCACTCTTTTGCTGCAAGCCCCCAGATATCAACTAAAAAACGGCCAAGCCCCACAACCACCAAAGCCTGTGGGCCCAGCTCGTCCTCCTCCTCCTGTGAAAGAGCTCTCCGGCCGCTGCCACAACGCCAAGGCCCAAACCCTCCAACTGCTGTAGGTGAACCAAAAACAACTAATAACAGCTCTCAGTGATATGTGTCGAGTCCCCGCTATAATAGCAGCAACATTAACAAATGTTTACAGAACAAGCGGGAAACCAGTGTGCCTGTAGTTTTCTCTATTTATGTTTTATCACGTGATAGAAAGTCTAAGGCCTTCTTAAGCCGTACGGCTGACTTACAGTATCTAATCTGTGGCCTGTTATGCATCAAACTAATATTGCTGTTGAAACAAAATGCAATGCCATCAAGTTAGCATTTTTAAACATTCGCTCACTAAAAAATAAATCATTTCTAATCAATGACTTAATAACCACAAACAACCTGGATTATGTTTCTAAACGAAACATGGCTAAAAGACCGCTGCAGTGCAACAGTCCTCAATGAAAAAGCCCCTCCTAACTTTACTTTCATGACTGTCTGCAGGACTGTTAGGAGAGTGGAGGTGTAGCCTGTAGCTGATCTATTTAAAGATGTCTATCAATGCAAGCAAGTGTCATTTGGTCAGTACTGTCTTTTGACTATCTAGGGATTGTGTTGAAAGGTGCTCCACGCATTCTGTTTATCATTATTTACAGGCCTCCAAAATACTCTCCAGCCTTTGTTGAAGAGTTCACAGAAATGCTATCAATGATTTCCTCAGAGTTTGACTGTTTTGCTATTGCAGGGGATTTTAATATTCACATAGATTATGCAGAAAACAAAACTACAAAAGAATTATAACTGTTTTAAATACTTTTGACTTGATTCAGCATGTGCATGAACCCACAAACAATCGGGGACATACTCTAGATTTTACTCATCAGTAGAGGTCTAAACATTTAATCCATTGTTATTAAGGACGTAGCACTATCTGATCACTTCTGTATTTTCTTTGATATATTGATCTCTGTTACCACTGAATCTAGATCGGTCTCAGTCAGAAAGAGATGCATTAACGAAAACACTAGTGTGCTATTTATGGAGGCTATATCTTTAACAACAAGCATTTCTGCAGACTCTGTTGATATTCTCCTTTATTCCTTTAACTCAAAAGTTAAGAATGTATTGATGACATTGCTCCTTTGAAAGTCAGCAAGAAGACTGGCAGACAGAAATCAGCTTGGAGAAAATCAAAAGCAGTACAGAGTATGAAAAGACAATGCAGAAAAGAGCGGATGTGGCGGAAGACGAAACTTGAAATACACTATAGCATTTATAAAGACAGCCTTTGTGCTTTCAATGTGGAAATAGGCAAAGCTAGACAGTCATTCTTCTCAACCCTTATAAACAGTAACTTAAACAACACTCGCACTTTTTTTGCTACTGTTGAGAGACTGACAAAACACCCAAGTCAGATTGCCAGTGAAATGCACTCCGACAGCAAATGCAATGAGTTTGATTCCTTCTTTCAATAATCAATAATATCAGAAAGGCGATTGGCACATCCTCAAGTTATACAGAGGTCAGACAGATTCGACCACAATACCAAAAAAAAAGATACTATGTCTGCTTTTCAAGAAATTGATAGCAAAATTTTGGAAAAAATAGTACAGCACCTTAAATAGTCAACATGCTATCTTGACACACTTCCAACATATTTTTTCAAAAGGGTGCTTAAATGTTTAGAAGCAGATCTCTTAGAAGTGGTGAAAGCCTCACTTCTTTCTGGGACTTTTCCAAACTCCCTGAAAACTGCAGTTGTTAAACCCCTTCTGAAAAAAGAGAAATCTTGATAACACCATAATGAGCAACTATAGACCAATATCAAATATTCCTCTTATAGGCAAGATTATTGAAAAGGAATTGAATCAGCTGAACAAATACTTAAACTCAAAAGGATACCTGGACAATTTTCAATCTTGTTTCCGACCGCATCACAGCACAGAGAATACTAAGATTAATAAATGATATTCGCTTTAATTCTGAATCTGGCAAAATATCAGTACTGGTACTACTAGATCTCAGTGCTGCATCTGACACTGTCGATCATAACATACTACAAGAGAGACTGGAAAACTTGGTCGGGCTTTCTGGCATGGTAACTAAATGGTTCAGGTCATACTTAGAAGGGCGAGGTTATTATGTGAGTATAGGAGAGAATAAGTCTAAGTGGACGTCCATGACAATACGGAGTCCCACAAGGCTCAATTCTTGAACCGCTCTTGTTTAGCCTGTATATGCCTCCACTAAGTCAAATAATGAGAAAGAACCAAATCCCCTATCACAGCTATGCAGATGATACCCAGATTAACCTAGCCTTATCTCCAAATGACTACAGCACCATTGACTCCCTCTGCCAATGCATTGATGAAATTAACAGTGGATGCTTCTTTTTTTTTTTTTTTTTTTTGCGAGAATTTCTTCAGTTAAAACAAAGAAAAAAAACTGAAGTCATTGCATTGGAAACAAAGATGAAGTTCTCAAGGTGAATGCATATCTTGACTCTATGGGTCAAACACCTAAAAATCAAGTCAGGAATCTTGGTTTGATTCTGGAGACAGACCTTAGTTTCAGTAGTCAAGTCAAAGCTGCTGTAACTAATCAGCATACTATCATCTCAAAAACTTTGCAAGAATTAGAGGTTTTGTTTCCCGTCAAGACTTGGAGAAACTTGTTCATGCCTTTATCACCCGCAGGGTGGACTATTGTAATGGTCTCCTCACAGGCCTTCCCAAGAAGACCATTAGACAACTGCAGCTCATACAGAACTCTGCTGCCAGGATTCTGACAAGAACCAGAAAAACTGAGCATATCACACCAGTCCTTAGGATCTTACACTGGCTTCCAGTTATATTTAGGATTGATTTTAAAGTACTTTTATTCATTTATAAATCACTCAATGGCCTAAGACCTAAATACATAGCAGATATTTTCACTGAATATAAAACAGACCACTCAGATCATTAGGATCGAGTCAGGTAGAAATACCGAGGGTTCACACAAAACAAGGGGAATGTGCTTTTAGTTATTATGCCACCCGCAGCTGGAATCAGCTTCCAGAAGAGATCAGATGTGCTAAAACATTAGTCACATTTAAATGCAGACTCAAAACATCTGTTTAGCTGTGCATTATTGAATGAATACTGTGCGGATGTTCCGAAACGATTGCACTATATTATATGTTATAGTTTTATTAAATTCATTTTAAACCTCTTAAATCAATTTTTTTTTATAATTTTCAAAGTTTTTTAAATTCCTTGTTTTATTGTTGATTATTGTTTTTATTTTATTTTATGTAAAGCACTTAGAATTACCATTGTGTATGAAATGTGCTATACAAATAAACTTGCCTTGCCTTGCCTTGCCTTGCCTTGCCTAAAGATTATGAGGGCACATGAATTTAAAAAAATAATAATGAAGTGCACAGATAAATTATTTATAATAAACACTACAGTATTTCATTAAAAAAATAAGAATTTTCAAGTTTGATCATGGGTGACTAATATTTATTGAAAGAGAAACTAAATGAGTTTTGAATGGAGTGATGCTGCATTTATCCGTCCATGTAACTGAAGAAATCTTGTGCCTCAGTGGCAGGAGCAGATGTGATTGACAGACTGAGGTGTGAATGATCAGGATGATTGAGCAGTGTGGGAATCAGATATGTGCTGCTGGACTGTGCCTGTGATGAATGTGTGATTAATCTGTGATTAAGTGAACAAACGTCTGATCATCTCACTTTCTTTCTGTTTTCAGGCCTCTTGATGCTCTCACCTGGCTGACTTCCAGCCGAGATCAGGTAACCGATGACCTTAATTAACTTGTACTTCTGCATTTCATGTTTCAGTTGCATTTCAGCATTTAATGTGTGCACTATTCTTTCCGTTTATGAAAGAAGTCTCGTGCTCACCAAGGCTGCATTTACTTGAAATACAGTAAAATCAGTAATATTGTAAAAATATTATTACAATTCAAAATAACTTTTCTATTTTAATATATTTTAAAATGTAATTTCTTCCTGTGATCAAAGCTGAATTTTCAGCATAATTAATCCAGTCTTCAGTGTCACATGATCTTCAGAATCATTCTAATATGTGATTTGATGCTCAAGAAACATTCTGATTATTATCAATGTTGAAAACCAGTTGTGCTGCTTAATAATTAGAGTCCTGATTTTCATTGAACCATTAAATTGTCTTTATTGTCACTTTGACATTTATCATGCAATCCTTTACTGAGTTACAAGTACGTAAAACTCTAATCTTACTGACCCCAAACTTTTGACCCTTTCGTACCTCATTTCTTCATTAAAGATCATTGTGATTAAAAGCATTTAAGGAAGTTTCAGTCCTTAGCTGCAGTCGGTGTGTTGGGGATTTTTAGCGTGTCTGTGTGATGAGTGTTAATGTGAGTTCAGGACACTGGAATGTTTTAGCAGTGAGGTGCTGCGTGTTTGAGAAATTATTCTCACTTATTTGTGAGGTTGTGCAGAATCTCATGAAGTTCAAATAAAAGGATTTTAAGGCAATGAGGACAAAACGACGATGTCATTGAGTTGAAGAAGACCGTGAACGAATAACAGAATGAGTTCATCCCGAGTGTTTGGATGTCAGTTTTAGTGGAGTTGTGTTAAACATAGCTGTTGTGAGTGTTTGTACCTCGGTGTCCCAGGGGATTATGGGTAAGTCTCACCGGAGACCCTCAAATCCCTGCAGGAATGTGTGTACACATGCTTCAGTGCTTTGCAGTAAGTAGAGAGAGATTCAGTTCTGTTCTTTATTAAGATGTAACTGTTTGGGAAATTCACTTGTGTGTCAGCTGTCAATGAGTGTCACAAAAAGTCACCGTTAACAGGTTTTTGGCACATCTGGTTGCTAGGTTGTTCTAGGTTGCTACCTGCTAGGTAACTATATAACTCTTCAAGTTTTTCCTAATTGTTAAGAGGGTTGAAATCTTACATTTGCCAGAATTTCTCAGTTTTGACTTTTCTTCCCCCTCCATATTTCTGAACTTCCCCTCTATAATATTTTTACAATTAAATATAAAATATTAAATTTTTTTCACATTATGCAAAAATTCATTCATTCATTCATTTATTATATTATTTACAGTACAAGAAGAAAATCCATCACAATCACATTTCATTACCATCATGAATATATGGTTTAAAAAAACATTTACACATTATTAAACAATTCATGTCTTTCTTTCTTTCTTTCTAGTTACAATACCATCCCTCACATTTCTTTACCGTCATGCATGGTTTTAAAAAAACACATTGCTACACATTATGCAGAACTACAGGTCTTTATTTATTTATTTTAGTAACAACACAAGAAAAAAAGTGCTATTACCATCACATTTTATTACCATAATGCTTGTGTTTTTTTTTATTTCAATACAAGAAATTGCCATTAATGTGACAGTTTTATGTTTGTGAAACAGTCTGAAGATGCTTCATTCTTTTAAAGATATTTATTTCAAAAGCTCAAAAGTGCCTCTAATTAAATAATCACCCGTCTATGTTTCATTTCTCTCTGTGTGTCTCTAGGATGATAGAGGAGAGACGGAAGGGGAATGTCATGGCCGACGGGAAGCAGATCTTCACAGACATGAGTGAGTGCCGCCCACCACATGACCTTTGACCCACAATGCACATTCATAAACTGGTGCATCTGAGTATAAATGTGCAACTTTGATTCTTCAGAGACGCAGAATTATGACACCATCCGGCTGTCCACGTACCGCACTGCCTGCAAGCTCAGTTTCATTCAGAAGAAATGCAACCGTGAGTAGCACTTTAAATCAACTGAAACAGACTAATCTTGAAAAAGATGCAGATTGTTTGCAAATTCAAAACAAAGCTCAGCATGAATGAACTCTACTTTGTATAATAAGTGTGAAACATAGGCCAGAAATACACTGTTGTTTAAAAGTTTAGGGCCAGTAAGATTAGTTTTTTTCTTAGAAATTAATACTTTATTTAGCAAGGATGCTTTAAATTGATCAAAATTGACAGTAAAGGCATTTACAATGTTATTTCTATTTCAAACAAATACTGTTCTTTTCATTTTCAGATTCATCAAATAAGCAAAGAAAATCATGGTTTCCAAAACTATTTTAGTCAGTTTTCAACATTGCTAAAGAATCTACAATGTTCTTGAAATGTCTGTAAATCATGTGACACTGAAGACTGGAGTAATGATGCTCAAACTTCAGCTTTAATTCACAGTATAAATTACGTTTTAAACTATATTACAATAGAAAGAAGGCTATTTTAACGTTGTAATCCTATTTCACAGTAGTCAGCACAGTATCATTTTTACCGTATTTTTGTAATAAATGCAGCCTTGTTGAGCATGAGAGTCTTCTTTTAAAAAAATTACTGACTCCAAACTTTTTATAAGGTAATGGACATTAACAGAGGGTTAAAAATGACATTCAAGTTAGAAAATTAGTTTTTCATGTTACGTGTTTATTTTGATCATATTTAGAGTAATCTGGACTGACATAGTAAGTATTTCTCTGACATAATTCCCTATATTTTATGTGTTTTCTCTCTCAGTGCATCTGGTGGACGTGTGGAACATGATCGAGGCGTTTCGTGACAACGGTCTGAACACGCTGGACGTCTGTACTGAGATCAGCATGGCTCGGATGGAGACCATCATCACCTGCATCTACCAGCAGCTAAACAAACGGCTACCCACCACACACCAGATCAACGTCCAGCACAACACCAGCCTGCTGCTCAACTTCATGGTGACGGCACACGACAGGTGTGTGTGTGTGTGTGTTCTGGTCTCGTGTTGTGTTTGTGAAAGTTAGGGGTAAATTCAGATTTGTTTAAAGAAATTAATATTTTTAATTAGCAAGCATGCATTAAATTGATCCAAAGCGACAGTAAAAACATTTATAATGTTACAAAAGGTTTCTATTTAAAATAAAATGCTGTTCTTTTGAACTTTATAATCATTGTTCGGAAAAAACGGCAAATGTTTCACAAAAATAGGACGCAGCACAACTCTTTTTAACGTCGTCGTGTGAGAAATGTTTCTTGAGCATCAGCATCAGTTGATTTGACGGTGTAACTGTGTGTTTTGCAGTGATGCTCAGGGAAGGCTGACGGTGTTTTCTGTGAAAGTGATGCTCTCGGTGCTGTGTGGAGGGAAACTGGTTGATAAACTTCGCTGTAAGTTCATGCATCGATTTCAGCAGTGACGCCTACTAGTGGACAAATCAAATCAAGTCACCTTTATTTATTTGGCGCTTGTTTTCTAGGTGTATTAGGAATGGGATGATCTCAAAAATGTGTTGATGTTTGTTGACGTCATATGTCTGATGTGAGGATTGGCTATGCTGTGGTTTAATTGTGCTGACTTTGCATTTGTTTGAGTGTAGTGGAGGTCATGGGACCGAAACTTTTTTGCAAGTTGGAGTAGTGAAAATAATAGAATCAGTTATGCAAACGTCTTCAAACATAAGACAAATTCAAATTCTGCTGTAAAGCAGCTCTAAAAAGACAATCGGTGTATCCAAAATCACATTCTGTCTAAATAGGTTCTACATTTGAATTTGAACTTGCTTTGCAACCATTAAAAAAAGTATGTTCTATATAGTATGAATATGGGGAGAATGAATGAATGTATGAATGTTGTTAGTCACATGACCTATCTGCGTCAGTTGCGTTGCTTCACTGCCAATCATAAATCCTCTCCGTGGCCTCATGGGATAGTAAAGTGTCATCGAATTTAGACGTACTACGCTTTTGGCATACTTTTTTTTTTTACCTACTATATAGTAAGGAAGTATTTGTTTTCAGATACAGGGAATATCTTTATTCAGTTCAGTGTACAGTTCATCAGTTATAATATTGATATGCATATCATTGCTCATGAACATGTTCTGTGGCCGATGTAACGAGTGTGTTTTTGTGTGTGTGTGTTAGATATTTTCTCTCAGATATCTGATACTCATGGTGCGATGGTGATGTCCAAGTTTGACCACTTCCTGCGGGAGGCGCTGAAGCTGCCCACTGTCGTATTTGAGGGGCCGTCGTTTGGCTACATGGATCACTTCGCCAGATCCTGCTTTCCTCAACAAGTAACAATTCCACATTTCTTCTCTTCTTTTCAAATTTTCTTTTCAAACAATTCCAAATTGTGTTGTTAGTGGTGTTTGCATAAACCTGACTATTATTGCTCGTAGATTGGGTTAGTGATGTGAACATTGAGTGTTAGACTGTGTGACTGATCATTTGTGCTACAGAAGTAATAATGAAGTAATAATACTTCAAATCATGCAATCGAAAAAGTTTTAACCTGGTGCGGAGTTCTCAGTTATGGAAAAATCATAATCACAATTATTTTGAGAGATCACACAATCGTTTAACACAATTGTTCATTGATCTTGCTATTGTTCAAGTTTTTGTTATTGCCTTTTTAACAGTGGGTTTAATTGAACTTGAAATTGAACTTCAAGTATTAAGTAACTTGAACAAGTATGGTTGAACTGAAAAACCAATTTTGAAAAATGTATAAAAATTTGATTAAAAATATATTAAACACGAGCCCTAAATGCTCAGAATACCTTAGCAACCACAATAGCAACATCCTATGTGTAAATGTGTGCAAAAGTTCGTCTTGTGTCTTGGTCTGTGTGTGTGTGTGTGTGTGTGTGTTTAACAGAAGAAGGTGATGCTGAACATGTTTCTGGATACTCTGATGTTAGATTCTCCTCCTCAGTGTCTCATTTGGCTCCCTGTGCTGCATCGGCTGGCAAACGTGGAGAACGGTAACACACTGAATAATATATGCTTAATTATTCATATTACTCACACTTATTTATGCTGCCGTGACAAAGCTAGAATTTTTACAAGTCTCCAATATCATGAACATTAATTCTCTAGTTTAATATTCGTATATTCCAGCACAATGAATCTCTCTGTTTGTCAGTCTATCACCCGGTGGCGTGTTCGTTCTGTCGGTCGGAGGGCATGATGGGATTTCGTTACCGCTGTCAGCAGTGTTTTAACTATCAGCTGTGTCAGAACTGTTTCTGGCGAGGTCATGCGAGTGGAAACCACAACAACCAGCACGAGATGAAGGAGCATTCGTCCTGGGTGAGGATCAGCTACAGTGCTCATCTCATATTTTTTTATTGTATGTACTATAAATGACTGTGATTTAAACTAGTTTAGAGCCAAACAGGAGAAACACTGTGTGCCACGAGACAGTCAGAAGGCTTTTCAATCTACACGTCGCTATCATTTACCATGGATTTACTGTAGTAACACTCACTGCACCATGGTATTGTGGCAGAAATGTGGGATGGTATATAATTATAGTATGTATTTGTGATTAAGCTATAGCGTGTGCATTTATATTGAATGTTTTTAGACTATTGTTTTTCATACAAATACCTAAAAACCATATAGTTATATTTTTACCATGGTATGCTACTTGTGTGGCTTTAACTGTGTTTATCATGATTTAAATGTATGCTACTATGGAAGACCAATGCTTAATTAAAAAAAAAAAAAACTTGGTCAGAATAAATGTAACCATATAAAATTTAGGGTTGCTACAATTTTTACAGATGTTAATGATTTTGATAATGAACAAATATTTACCTCTGCTTCCTAACTCAAACTACTATCAAATGTGCATTTCTAAGAGACAAAAAAAGAAAGTAATATTATTCATATTATCAGGCAACCAAACCGGTTCTGATTTGATCATATACATTAGAACATGCAGAAACTAAGAAATTAATTTTTCTATTTATATATTTATTAATGGTCTGGTTTCCACAACTTTCACTTTGGAGCAAAAATCTGGCTTTAAACTTGAAAGAAATAAAGATTGACATTTATTGTGATAATTATCGATATTGACTGATATGAAAAAAATTATCGTGATAATTTTTTTTGCCATATCGCTCAGCCCTAAGTCCCACGTATACTGTTTTGCACTCACAACAGTCATAATAGTTTTTTTCATGTCACTTTCCCCACTATGACCTGGAAAACCAAGAAGATAAAGGTTTTGTTTTTTTGGGTGAGTTGTGTGAATTATACAATGATAAAAGCTTTCTTTAGCAATTTACATTTCTAAACTACACTAATTTTTGGGCTCGTTAGGATTTTAAAAACCGTCCTCTAATGCTGCACCAGGTTACAATTTATTTGAGTACAAAAACATTAATATCGTAATAGTTATTAGATTTAAAGAATTTCAAATATATTTCAAAATGTAATTTTATTTATTCCTGTGATGGCAAATCTGATTTTTCAGCAGTCATTACTCCAGTTTTTAGTTTCACGTGATCCTTCAGAAATCATTCTAATATTCTGATTTGCTGCTCTTAAAACACATTTTTATTATTATCAATGTTGCAAATATTTGTGCTGCTTAATATTTTTATGAAAACTGCCATACATTTCTTTTTTCAGTTTGTTCTGAGGATATAAAGTTCCATAAATCATTTATTTGAAATAGAAATATTTTGTAACATTATACTTTGTCTTTACTGTCACTTTTGATTCATTTTAATGCATCCTTGCTGAATAAATGCATTAAGTTATTTTAAAAAATCTTACTAACCTCAAACTTTTATGGTTGTTTTAATGTTTTCATTATGCTTTTTTATTGTGCAGGCTTCCCACAGGCTGGAAAACCATTGAAATTTCTATACTAAATGTGCATTTCTTTATACAAATGGAATCGGTTACTTAATCTGAAACCGTGCAAAAAGATACAAGTGAAAGCTTTTCATGTCTTTGGAGGTTTTCAGTTTTGGTTCCTTATATTTGTGTGTGTTTGTTCCAGAAATCTCCAGCTAAGAAGTTGGGTCGTGCCATCAGTAAATCCTTGGGCTGTGTGCCGAGCAGAGAGCCGTCCCACCCAACCCCGTCTACCCATATACCCCGAGAAACCCCTCAACCCTGTCCAATATGTTTAAGACCCACACACACACACACACACACACACAGAGCCCTAGCTGTGGCCATTTTGGAAGTGTTGGGAATGTTTCTATTGGTTCCCGACATCACATGATCACATTGTCTCTGTGGACACATTGATGAGGGTCAGACACGATCACTCATCAGAGACAGAGAGAGAGAGACAGAGAAGGAGTTTGCTTTTATTATCTGCTTACAGATGTGAGGTCAGTTATGATTTTGTCTTCATTCTGGTGTGGTTTCAGGTCTGTCTGTTTTTTCCCCAGGCATCACGCTCTTTGTCTCTCTCTCTTCTGTCTGTGTTTCTTCGTCTCTTATTTTTGCATGACTGCCGTGTGGTGGGTGTGTGTATTGGCTGTTGAACATTAATGTTTTACTTTATTCGAATGCATGCTGCGATGTATGTGTCAGAGTAATTCTGTAGTGTCCATGACCTTTTATAACATCAATTCAGCTTTTATTTAACAGTGTACTGAGTGGATAATCACCTTTTAGTTTTTTTTTATTAAATTATTAAATTAAATGACATTTTTGTCAAATTATAGCTATTCCCTGTTTATTCAATGAATGTGAAACTGCTGATAATAATGAAAAAAATTTCAAAATGTTGTTTAAAATATTATAGATCCTATTATCTACTATTCTGATGAAATATCATCTTATGTTATGTTTATTTTATGGTATGGTATTATATATTCATAGCCCTGCATCTTGCAACAACAAATCTTCTAATTTGCAAAAAATTTACTCAAAAATAATTAACACTTTTCCGTCACATAGAGCTGTGTTTCTTTTTAAAAAAAAAAAAACTAAATAATAATGTAAAATCCTTTTATTTAATATATATTTAATAAATATGTATGAACTTTAATGCACTTAAAATAACACAAATCAGACAAATTAACATGAGCAGTGATATGTCTGAGAATTGAACAAATATTTGTAACCTGACTTGGAAGTTATGTCTTTATGGTGTTTTTTTTTTAAAGGGATAATACAAAACTTCACCTTACAAATGTTTGTCAAAAGCTACAAAATGCATCATATTTTGTGAGTAAGTGCATCGTGTTTAAGCAAAGCGGGCATTATTTTTGGAATCAGCACCTTGAAATTAGCAAGAAGCAAGCATTTGATTTCATTCAGTAAATATGATGCAGGGTGGTGTTGTTTTATTATAGATACCCATGTCATTGTGTTTTTCTCTAGTCCTCCCCGTCCAATAGGAAACATGAATGAACCAGTTCTGCCCCCGTCTGCAGGCCCCAGCCCCACTAAGAGGTGAGCACCTGCTCTTCATCTTTGACCTTTCAGAGGAATCAGTTCAAAGTGTTTTATGTGTGAGAAATTTTATTTTTGTTTCATATGTTTATCATTTCTAATATACACCGATTTCAAAATAAATATTATATATTATACATAGTATTGCGATAATACTCACATAATCACTTGTAAAATACCAAACCATAAAAAAAAATTTTTGTGTGTCTTTTAATTTCCTTTCTTTCCTAATAAAGTAAATCTAGCTTGTTTTTTTTTAATAATATCAGTCATCTATTGGTTATTGACATTATAATCAATTATAAGTTTAATATCAGCAATTCCAGGGTCCAAAACTAACTTTTTACCACACCTGCTAAATCCCCGGTGAAAAATTGCCAGCCATACTATTTTTTTTATTTTTTACAGGCCTTGAAACTGTATTTACATTTTCATTAAAAACAGTTACTTCTATTACTACTACTTGGCTGAATGGTGAAGAAACTAATCTAATTGTGCTTGCAATTTTTAAAAATGCTCTTATACAAGAATGAATAATTCAAGAGGAAAACTAAATGTTTAATTTCACTTCTCAACAACACTGTAATATTTTATTGTTAAAAAAACTGGTAGGCGTTGTTACTACTTTGCTGGGAAAAAATAAAGTTTAAAAATAAAAAAATACCTTGAAAAACATTGCATATATGGTCTTTTAAAATATAGTAGTTTTATATGGTAAGGAAATTTAATTAAAAAAAATTGACAAAATAACATGTCTTAACTTAAGCAATTGTATGTATTTTTTCCCTGTTAAAATGACTAAAATTCTACAGTAAAGCATCATTTCCAATCCATTTTTCTCTAAAATGTATTTGCAGTATAAGGTCACATCATAGTGGTTTGGCTGTAATATCACATCCTCAATGGTAAAAAAATAAGACAGTGTGTATATATAAATTTGTACAACAACACCAACTATTACTATTAAATACTTATTATTTTCATAAATATCATTTTTATTTGATGAACCTGTAAATGATGTAATTAAATTGCAGCCTTAATTTTGTTGCCTAGACGCATCCCTAATACAAATTAGGGACTAAGCAGTGTTACAGTACAGTCCTCTCATACAAAACCTGTTTTAATCTGTAATTTGCTATTTAATTTGATTTGTATGTGTAGACCGCCGACTCTAGCCGCAGCTCAGCGTATGAATGAAGAACATGCTCTGATCGCAGCGTATGTGAACAAACTCCAGAGCAGCCCACGGTGAGTGTGTGTGTGTGTGTGTGTGTCTCCTGAGGTTATTGTAAATGTAAATGTAATAATATTTTCTGTGTGTGTTTGTAGTGCTTTAGACAGTCCTACCCGAACGGATGAAGAGCACAAACTCATCGCTCGTTACGCCTCTCGTCTGGCCACGGATCCTGGACACACAGGAGTGAGTTACACACATTTCAAATTATGCTCACTACAGACATATAAGATGCCTTCTAGCATTGAAAAACACTTAAATTGACAGCTAAGCAAATGCACACAGTCATATTTCTTTATTCCTGCTGCTCTTGTGAATCACAGAGACCTTCGGACTTCAGCTACAACACCAACAAACAGCAGAGAGAACTGATCATGCAGCTGGAGAACAAGAACCGGTACTCACGCTCACAGCTGCATATGGAGATGCTTTCATGAAGATTTCCATCCAGTGGTTTTGGGTTTCAGTCTCAGTGAGTGTGTAAATGGTAATGCTGTGTGTGTTTTCAGGGAGATTTTGCAGGAGATCCAGCGTTTGCGAGCGGAGCATGAACAGGCATGTCAGCCAACTCCAGAGAGAGTCCAACAAAACCCGACTCTGCTGGCAGAACTCAGACAGCTCAGGTACCCCTCACACACACACACACACACACACACACACATGTTGAGTTTTTGTTTTACAGGGACTTTCCATAGACATAATGATTTTTATACTGTACAAACTGTATATTCTATCCCCTAGCCCTGAACACAAACCTCACAGAAAATGTTCTACATTTTTAAAAAACATTGTTTAGTATGACTTATAAGCTGGTTTCCCTCATAGAGACCAGAAATGTCTCCACAATGTCAAAAAATGTAAAAATTTTGCGATCCTTGTGAAGACATTTGGTTTTTACAGCATACAGTTTATCCGGAACACACACACACACAGATACCAGATAGCATTGAAACTCAGATGGTCATTTTTAATCATTTTACTTAACTTTCCTTTTAGTAACTTTTACATCGTTAAACTAAATGAAAATGAGAAATGTTTCCTTAGCAACTGTACTGAACTAATTTTATCATGTACTGATAATTTTTTTGTATCATTTTGTATTTGTTAAAATTAGTTGATGCACTGAAGTATCATATGACCAATTGTATTTTTGATAACTACATAAACCAAAGGATAAAAATGTTGTTTTATATATATATATATATATAGATTATATATTTATTATTATTTGTAATTGTTAGTTCAGTAATTGCTTTAACTGAATGTGACAAATGGTAAAACTTATTGTAAAAATTACCATCATTTTTATATACTATTAAAACATTATTTACAAGATACATTATTAATATATTTTTTTTTTAAACTGTTGGGAAAATGTCATAAAATCCTACAATTATTTCTCCCTCTAAATCACTGGAAGAAAATGTTTTTGATAATGAAATTTATTTATTCATTCACCTTTTTTTACTTTTTGCCATTATTCTCTCTGACTTCTCCCATTAGATTCCCATTAGACCAGTTCCAGTTTAACTTGTCAAAAATGTGTAAAAGAGTTTAATTCTGCTGCACAAGTTTTGCCGGGACACATTTTTGGAAACATTCCCTCGAATATATGTCAAATGTATATCAAATATGTCAAAAAAACAGCTCAAGAGGACAATTGAAGCACTTCTCAAATGTAAAAATAAATCTACCAAAACATGTTGTAGTTTAAATCTGAATGATGGTTTTGTCTAATAAACTTCATTCTCTCAGAAATCATTGCATGTATGAGAGGAGAGGTCTAAGCTCTGTGCTTGTGTTTGTGTGTGTTTTAGGCAGAGGAAGGATGAGCTGGAGCAGAGAATGTCGTCTCTTCAGGAGAGCAGGAGAGAGCTCATGGTGCAGCTGGAAGGACTCATGAAACTACTGAAGGTACACCAGACACACAGGGCAAGACCAGACACCACAAAAACAAACACACTGTAATATTTCAGCCACTGGAGGGCGAAATCTCTTTAGAGTTTATCATCTGAGCTGCTGCCTTTTCTTAGACGCTTGATCTAGTTTCCCACTTTTCACTTCTTCTCGATAGCGGTAATACTTGCTCTCATCTTCTGTTTTTCACTCCCTGTGTTCTTTTCTTCCATCTCTGTCCTGTTCCTGCAGGATGAGGAGCAGAGACAAGCTGTAAGTGTGTGTTTCACTGTGCATGTCAGAGAAATGACTGTGATTTCATACAATTTTGCTATGCACATTTAAAAGTCACTTACACAAATATGTAGATAAATAGAGATTTAGACTGTAGAATAGCATAGAATATTTTTAGAATAGCAGTTTTTGATTTGAGTAAAATAAGGTTCTACAACATTAAACACATATTGCTCTTAAAATGTAAGTTGCTATGTTGCTAAATAATCACAATGCCATAATTTGAGTTTACATGCTTCACAAATCAGACAATCACATATGTATAGTAACTTAGGTTTTTATAAAACATAGCAGCTGCGAAATTCATGCCTGATGTTATTTTGTTATTGATTTTCTTTTTTGGAGTCAAAAAAAAAAAAGGAAATCTAAAAGAAGGACACCTACTTTACAAACTGATCATTCATAAAAACCCAAAGTAGACTTTTGAAACATTTTGTTTACTACCAGTTTTTTTTTATTATTTTTTTAGCAGGAAGTATTCTACCATGTGTAGAGTATATTTTACATATATTTTAAGTGACAAAACATGACAAAAATAACAACATTCAGTCAAACCAATGTAGTGAAATAAAACTCTGCTTATGCTTGGCAGTGTTATTATTGTTAACTAAAACTAAAACTATTCAAAATTGTTAAGTGAAATAAAGCTGAAATAAATATTAAATAAAAAATGTACTTAAAAAAAAGAAATGTTGCCTTGGCCACTAACTGAAATAAATATAAAATTAAATAGAAGTATTAAAAAAACAGAAACTTATAAAAATAACTAAAGCAAATAAAAATGGCTAAGGATGTAACTAATAAAAATTACAACATAAAATTAAAATGAAAATGAAAAATAAAATAAAAGCTGATTCAAAATGTGAAATTATACTATTCTAGTATATAAATAAAATAGCACTGAGGCTCACTCATTTGTAATATTATGAAAAAATAAACATTGCAACTAATATGATTTCCATCTTTAAAACTGGTGCTTGAACTATTTTAGCTAGTGTATTAGTACATGAATATGGGGATATGAAAATGCACTGTTTGAGTGTGTGATTTACTGTGCATGTAAAAAAAAATTGTTCCGTGTCTCTCGTTTGTTTATGTGAAAGTTCCTTTCCATTGTTTTTAATTTTTTTATTTAGACGTAATTATCTCTTTCTTTTTCTCCCGATGTTTAACTTCCAGTGTCTGCTGTAAGTTCTCCAAAAATATTAATGCATCTTTTTACATGTTAGAAGTAGTAGCACATATTTTAAGACTTAAGTTTTCCATAAAAATGTAAGTTGTTTTGTTTCAGCAATCCTTTCTTTGCCGTTGGCTTTATTTTTTACCCAGCCTCTCTTATTTCAGTTTGGCTTTAGTTTCACGCAGAGAATTCACTTTTGATGTGTATATGCATTTACATAGGCTTTTACACACAGTCAGTAGTTTTTAGTGCTAGCAGAAAGGTCTCGTACAATATGAAGTTTTCATTCTCTCTCTTCAGGCTCAAGCCGCTGGCTCCTCCCCCAGCCATGCCTCCCCTCGTTCTATGCAGATGCCCATTCGCTCTCCCTCATCAGGCCCCACCCCCACACACGGAGGCCACACCCCCACCCACGGACCCCAGGACTCTTTAGCTGGAGTGGGTGGAGATGTTCAGGAAGCATTTGCTCAGGGTAACGTCTTCATTTATCACTTTAACACAAAAGAGACTATTGTGTTTTTTATTTTCTGACGAGCAACAAGAATTTTTGTTGGTCACATGATTCAGATTGTGACAGGATTGAACTGGGTAGCCCCACCCATTTTGACATCTCATTAGTCCAAAATAGTTAGTCTGTATATTAAACATCAAATATGTTGCTATTTTTGTATTTTGTTGTGGACGGACAAAATCTTTTGAAATAATGTCAGTTCATGCATCTTTTGTGGTGTAACAATTCAGTGATTTTAGCCTTTTTTAACTTTCTTTGTGTTTGGATCCTACAGGACCTCGCAGAAACCTGCGAAATGATCTCCTGGTGGCAGCAGACTCCATCACAAACACCATGTCTTCACTGGTCAAAGAGCTAAACTCAGGTACGATCATGATGCATGTGTGCTAGGGCTGTGCGATTAATCGAAATCGTCATAAAATCGCGATTTGAGCTTGCGCGATTTCTAAATCGCTTTATAGCATGATTTTCCACACCCCCGACCTCCTGCAGTATGCTATCCGAACCAATCAGAATGCAGCGCGGCTAAATGGAGCACGAGAAAAGAACAGACCTCTATGACGGCATACAAACGTAACGGCAGGTTCACACACTCCGTCTGTGGTGCATATTTTATCCACGCCCATGTTAACGGATCAGAGCGTTCACAATGCACGCGATTGCACTCCGGCAGTGCGATCAGGAGTGGCATCTGCAGCACATAGGCCGAGGCCTATTCACTCTTGCGTTCCGTTACCGGCTCGCACAAAGCAGCGTTCGCACAGCTTTCAAGTATAACTCAACCGTGGATGAGTGCGACACAGGCGCAAGTCTATTTTTGCTGTGCTGCACGCGCTGAATTAAAGTGACAGCGCATTATTCGCGGTAAAAATTAACATGGATTGACATGGAAATTTTGTAATTACACCATAAATGCATATAATTAAAATCTACTTTTTCACAGTCAAGTAAATGGCTTTTTGGCTAGATTTAAAACAAAAAAAGTGCACTTTTAGATAAACAAGGCAATAATAGATGGCACTCGTGGTGGTAGTAAACAAAGTTATATTTATTGAGTTTAAAAGTGAATGTCTATGAAAGATTTTATTACTGTACTGTGATAAAAGAGAACCACAATGCTGAAAAAGCATTTTAAGTAACAATGTATTTGAAATCAAAATAATGGATAAATGTTGTGTTTGTGGTAAACAGCCACAGATCAGGAGCGGACTGCAAACGCGTCCTGTGCGAAAGCAAAATGAGTCTGTGCTGCTTCTGCACCGCATACACATAACTGTATACGCACTGCAGGCGGAGTACGTGTGAACTTGGCACAACAAATCTAGTTCAACATCTGAAGAGACACAAAGAGCACCAATGCATGGCAAAAAAAAAATCCCTGGACACGGGATTTTATTTATCTTTTCTGCCATATATGTCTATTCTAGAGACATTTTGTTACACCTTTACTTAGTGATTATTTTGCCTTATGTCTGTTCTAGAGACACGTTACAGCTTTTTGATAAAGCTCTAATTGGTTTTCTTTTGGAAATATGTTTCAAATTCACATTGAATGCATTAATGACTGTAAAGCATGTCTGTGTGTGTCAAAATCGTGATTAAAATCGAAATCGCAATATTGATCAAAGAAACCGCGATAGTTTTTTTTTTGTCCATATCGCACAGCCCTAGTTGTGGGTAGTCTGTGTTCGCACAGCTGTGACAGAAATGGTGTGAGAATTTCAGGTTACACTAAAATAACACTGATATGAGTACCATCATTACAGGTGTTAATTTAGTATTATTTACATACTATTATAATATTTATCAATATTTTAAATTAGCTTTTATTTTCATATTTTCAATTTAATTTCAATAAAAGTTTCGGTTACATTTAAGTAAAAAAATTTTAGGTGCATTTGTAATTTTAATTATTTTTGTATAATATTTAGATTTGAGCCTTTTTTTACTATTCAATTTTAGTTTTAGTAAATTTTAGTACTTTTAACTTATTTTATTTCAGTTAGTTGCCAAGGCAAAATTAATGATTTAAAAAAACATATAATTACTATTATTCTTTTCCCAGCTTTATTTAAATGAAAGAGAACAATTTGTATTCAATTATTAAAGAAAATATCAAACAATAAACATTAAAACAATATTTTTTAGTTTTAATCATTTTAGTTTTAGTAAACAATAACACTTTTAAAATGTCTCTAGACACAGAACTGTTACAAAACTGTATTGGAGTGTATAATGCTTCTGAATTCATTTTTATATACAAACATAATATATATTCTCTTCTGTTGTCTTTAGTAGAAGATGGAGGAGAAGAGGATGAGAGACTGCTGCAGAGTGGCAAAGACAGAGGTATTACTCCACATCAGAACTACATTACCCAGAATGCATCGGTGCTCCTGAATGCAGACCTCTTTCTATGAACATCAATGATTTCATGAGATTTATCCTCTCTGCACACAACAAAAGCTAATGTTTTACGGGGCGGGTGTGTGTGTGTGTCTGGCGTGTGTCTGCGCTATCTGAGGGGGCTCGTTAGTGCTTAATTACTCATTAGTATTAACGAGGAGGCTGTTTACGAGTGTGTGGAGGGGTGCTGGATGTTTTTTTAACTACTTCCTGTAGGGTCAGAGGGGTCCAGCACACTGAACCTTTATGAGCCGAACCCGTACTGGGAAACACCTTCATTATAGCGCTCGTTCTTTCTCTTTCTTCGCTGTGTTCATTCATCTCTCCATCCAGCTCCGCCGCTCATGTTTTATTGGTCTGCTTCTGATGGCCTTTCTCTGCTAGTTTCAGACGCCATCACTCAAATTAGGCTCTGAGCAGAAGTTTGCTCAAAATTGCTGTAGCTGGAATCGTTTCCCGAGTGAATATTTTCTGGAGAGCAGCACTTAAAACATGCCTCTGGTAAAATGCACTAATGACTTATATTATATCATTGATCATTACATATATACGTATACTTATGGTATCTTGCATCAACAGGCTCATTTTATTTTAAAAGAATTCATTTGAAATAAATGTGTGAAAAAAATTAGAAAATTGGAGCATCTGAAATGAAATGAACAGACTTTAAACTTGATATTTCTGCAAATATCCACTTTTCAATTATCGTTTATTTTATGCGCACGCACACACACACGCAAACTTTCAAGATTTTGAATGTTTTTAAAAATGTCTCTGATGTCCCTGCCCTTTCCCCCCCCCCAAGGCTGCATTATTTGATCAAAATACAGTAAAAACAGAAATTGTGAAATATTATTACAATTTAAATAAATTTGAATATATTTTAAAATGGAATTTATTATTGGATGCAACAAGAAACATTTCTTATTATTATTAATGTTGAAAACAGCTGTGCTGCTTAATATTTTTGTGGAATCGGTGATACATTTTTTTCCAGAACAGCATTTATTTGAAATAGAAATATTTTGCAAGATTATAAATGTCTTTACTCTCATTTTTGATCAATTTAATGTATCTTTGAAGAATAAAAGTATTAATTTCCTTAAAAAAAAAAAAATCTTACTGACCCAAAACGGGTCAGCAATCTCAGTGGGAACATATATACAGTGGGGCAAAAAATTATTTAGTCAGGCACCAATTGTGCAAGTTCTCCCACTTTAAAATATGAGAGAGGCCTGTAATTTTCATCACCTCAACTATGAGAGACAAAATGAGAAAAAAAATCCAGAAATCACATTGTAGGATTTTTAAAGAATTTATTTGCAAATTATGGTGAAAATAAGTATTTGGTCAATAACAAAAATTTCATATCAATACTTTATATACCCTTTGTTGGCAATGACAGATGTCAAACGTTTTCTGTAAGTCTTCACAAGGTTTTCACACATGTTGCTGGTATTTTGGCCCATTCCTCCATGCAGTCTCCTCTAGAGCAGTAATGTTTTGGGCTGTCGCTGGGCAACACGGATTTTCAACTCCCTCCAAAGAATTTCTATGGGGTTGAGATCTGGAGACTGGCTAGCCACTCCAGGACCTTGAAATGCTTCTTACGAAGCCAGTCCTTCGTTGCCCTGGCGGTGTGTTTGGGATCATTGTCATACTGAAAGACCCAGCCACGTTTCATCTTCAATGCCCTGGCTGATGGAAGGAGGTTTTCACTCAAAAACTCACGATACACGGCCCCATTCATTCTTTCATTTACACAGATCAGTCATCCTGGTCCCTTTGCAGAAAAACAGCCCCAAAGCATGATGTTTCCACCCCATGCTTCACAGTAGGTATGGTGATCTTTGGATGCAACTCAGCATTCTTTATCCTCCAAACACGACAAGTTGAGTTTTTACCAAAAAGTTCTAAATTGGTTTCATCTGACCATATGACATTATCCCAATCCTCTTCTGGATCATCCAAAATGCTCTCTAGCAAACTTCAGACAAGCCTGGACATGTACTGGCTTAAGCAGGGGGACACGTCTGGCACTGCAGGATTTGAGTCCTGGCGGCGCAGTGTGTTACTGATGATAGCCTTTGTTACTTTGGTCCAAGCTCTCTGCAGGTCATTCACTAGGTCCCCCCGTGTTGGTTCTGGGATTTTTGCTCACAGTTCTTGTGAGCATTTTGACCCCACGGGTGAGATCTTGCGTGGAACCCCAGATCGAGGGAGATTATCAGTGTCTTGTATGTCTTCCATTTTCTAATAATTGCTCACACAGTTGATTTCTTCACACCAAGCTGCTTACCTATTGCAGATGCAGTCTTCCCAGCCTGGTGCAGGTCTAAAATTTTGTTTCTGGTGTCCTTTGACAACTCTTTGGTCTTGGCCATAGTGGAGTTTGAAGTGTGACTGTTTGAGGTTGTGGACAGATATCTTTTATACTGATAACGAGTTCAAACAGATACCATTAATACAAGTAACAAGTGGAGGACAGAGGAGCCTCTTAAAAAGAAGTGACAGGTCTGTGAGGGCCAGAAATCTTGCTTGTTTGTAGGTGACAAATACTTATTTTACCGAGGAATTTACCAAGTAATTTCTTTAAAATCCTACAATGTGATTTTCTGGATTTTTTTCTCTCATTTGTCTCTCATAGTTGAGGTATACCTATGATGAAAATTACAGGCCTCTCTCATCTTTTTAAGTGGGAGAACTTGCACAATTGGTGGCTGACTAAATACTTTTTTGCCCCACTGTACATAAGAAAAAAGTTACTGTATTTTGATGTGTTAATGTTTTGTTAATGAAGCTGGTGTCAGCCGTTTATTTGTCATTATTTATTCATATGATAATGAGGGACTCGAAAGCCAGCTGTTTTATGTGCACAATTGTTCTACACTGTGTAAAAAGTGTAGAGGGTCTATTTAATTAAAACACTATGTTGAGGAAACAAGGTGGTAGAGTATCTACTCAATTAGTTACTGTACTGAGCTGAAGCGGCTTTACTAATTCCAGATAAGAGAATTAATGGATCACCAGAGACTTCCAGACAACATCTCTCTGTGTGTCGGAATATTACAGCTTTTACAGTATGTTAGCAGATGTCCCATGCAAGATATTATCTTTATTAACCCTATAAAGTCTACTGTATCTTATTCAATGGGCAAATTTCTAAGGCCTTTAAATGATCAACATGATCAAAATCCTGTTATACACAATCTATACTACATGCATTCTGTCACCTGACTGATAGTTTATGCTTTTTTAGCAAGTAAAAAGCATTTTAGTATAATTCTAAATAAGTCCACCTTCAGCTTGTGGATCATGTGTCTGTCTTTTTGCTTTAAAAACTTTATGCATAAGTATACATAAGCATAACTTTTGCATTGTTTGTATGCATTGTTAGTGATTAAATGCTTGACGGAAGCAACTTTGGCTGCTTAATTATACATGCATAATTGTTTTTGAAGAATCATGTTCAAATGTGGTCAAATATGATCACCAGGCTTTTGGGGAAGGTTTATTTGTTCATCTCTCAATCAACATTGTATTGCATTGCATAATGTTTTGATGCTGCAAAGCTTTGATTATTAAACTAAACATTTAAATCTAATCTTACTAAGACATATTGGGGGCGGATATAGAGTGACAACATATTTGTATGCAGTTTATGTTACTGTTATTAAGATCTCTTTGTTTTACATTACAAGCTGTTAGAATTTCATCCTACTTTTTGTCCATATACATATCAGCTTGTTTTTGCTCTGTTTGTTCTGAGTAAAGTTGAGGTGTTTCTCCTTAAAAAGCCCTGTATTCTCACGATATCATACTTTTTGAGCCAAAAACCTGATGTATCAAATATGGCACAAAACATGAACACGCACAAATTTTTAGTTCCATTCCAGAATTTTTTTTTTTTTCTGCATATTATTTCATAGGCGAGGCTTTACAAGGTTAAAGTGAATCTTTGACTTTAAAATTATCATTTTGAATTTTGTTTTCCAGGTTAAGCCAAATATGAAGCAAGCAGTGCCATGTGAGTATCACACAGCATTATATCTGTAGGTGTGTTGCTTTGTTCATTTTGAATACTCAAACAAATTGTTTTTTGCATTACTTCAGGTGTGGCATCACCATGCAAACGCATCACCACAAAGACAATGACCTCTGAACCCAGACTCAGCCAATCAGAGAGTGTTCAGGGATTTGACTTCATGTGGATTGCTTGAGAAGGAAAATGTTTCGTTGTTTTCAATGTTTTTTACCCTTCTTTGTTTGTGAGATAGAGATGCAGTTTTAAGGGTCTGTGTTGCGGACCTGCTAGTTTGAATAGTTATTCTCGTTTGAATATTGTAGCTGATTTTGTTCAAGTTTGAAAGCTTTTGAAAAACCGATGCACCCAAAGACGTGACAGATCTGACCAGAACGAGACTAAATGGACTGAGGTGGGAACGAAATGGAACGGAACGCAATAGAAAATGATGCATGATTGAAGGACGAACGTGATGAGTTGATTGGCTGGCTGAGGTATGTGGGCGTGGTTTGTTGGATGTGGGTGTGGTCATGTTGATTTCAAGGACGCAGTTGCTGCAAATGCAGTATAAATGACCTTCTAAAGGAACTAAATTAAAGAAAGGGTCGAGTTCAGTACTGTAATTTATTTTCGATTTACTTTTTTATTTATTTTCAGTAGACGGACAGCATTTTAGCAGCTTTTCCGTGTACATTCGAGGAAATATTTTGGTCGTTTCAAATATTTGAGTTCAGATTTTCAAGTCCAATTCAGCATTTATGTATATTTAAGATCAAATTTATTTAGTTTTACAGATTTTCAAATAGGTACTTTAATAAAGAGGTGGATGTACTGTGCTCCTATTACTGGAGAGTTTTACCAATTGTTAATTTTGTTGATTTTTTTTTCTAGAAGCACTGTTTGTAGTCAATATTTCCTGTGAATGGACATTTCTTACCTACAAACATTTGCGCGCACGTCTGACCTGCTGTGTGTTTTTCTGGAGGTGTGTGTGTACTTGTGTGCCTCTCTATAGCCGTGTGTTTGTGCAAAGCTGGAATGTGAATCATATTGATGCCTTCATTTCATTTTAATCTTAAATATCTGCCAAAAATTACTTGTTGATTTAGTTTGTTTGAAGTCTTTCAGCTTATTTACTCCGATAAAAATTATTTTTTTCCCCCCGCCAAGTTAATTCATGGACTCATTTGTTTCTGGACCTCTGCGTCATGTTATTCTACCTGCGGTACATGGGCTTAATGACATCACTTCCTGTGCCCTTCGGATCAAGAGCTCTTCTGTGAAAGCTGGCTGGTTTGGTGGAGGCGATCATTACGGTGCCGGTAGCCGCAGTGTTTCACTCTTTCCACCGAACAACGTTTTCATATTTTTTTAAGAAGCAAATTTTACAGAAATGAGGCCGTGATTTACATGCATGTGATTTCAAGTGATGATTTGTTGTGTTCAGAATAAATGATATCTTGAAAACAAACAAAAAAGACTGGAGTATTCATTTTTCCTTTTCTCTCTTTAATATGGACACCCGTTTCCACTACGGAATTTAAAAAAAATTAATATAAAAAATGTTATAATAAAGATTTTTTACTTTTTTTCACAATTCTAAGAAAAATCCAAATTGAGAGATATAGACTCTGAATTGTGGAAATATAAACTTGCAATTCTGAGAGAGAGAAAAATCGTAATTCTCACAATTCTGTTTTTATATATCGCAATTCCAAAAAATAAATACATTTTAAAAAGGGTAATTGTGAATTTTATCTCAGAAGTCGGACTTTGTTTCTCACAATTCTGAGAAAATACAAACTCAGAACTGTGATATAAACTTGCAATTCTGAGAAGTCAAAATTGTGAGGACTGAGAATTGCAAGAAAATTCTTAGTTATCTCACAATTCTTTGTGCATGTCTTTGCAATTCTGAGGAAAAAAGTCAGAATTGTGAGATATAAGCACAACATTTTCAGATAAAAAGTTGCAGTTACTCTTGTTTGGTTTTATTCTATTGTGGAAACGGATTTCCATACTCTTGTAATATGATGCTCTCAGTGGTTGTGACTACATATGCATACTACTATGCACTAAAAGCATGTACTTCTCTGGTGATGGAACGGTATATACTTTTGTGTACATAGTATTTTGTAGGGCAGTATGCCAAGATCCACATGCTTTACTCTTTGTATGAGTTGCATGTTTGCTCTTATGTTGTCACAGTATAAGTGAGGTCTGAGAGCTGTAAACTCCTCACTAGGAGTACCTGTGTGTGCGAGAGAGAGAGACGGGCAGTCGGAGGGTCTCGGCACTCTGCCAGCGTGAGCAGGCGTGACGTGGAGTGAATTTTAATGAGAGCAGCATGAACAGACGTGTACTCTGGGGGAAATCTGTGTGTGACAGAATAAGACGCTGCAGAGATTCACTCAAGGACCCATTCCTCGCGTTTGCTTGCCCTGTCTGTCTGTCTCTCCTTTACACTTATATTATCCGTGTTGGCCCTTGCAGAGGTCAAGTCCTTAAAAAAACACCAGGGTACACCTATGGTCATAAAATGTATTACTGGACTGACATGACGGCATTTGCTACAACCTTTTTTCGATGGTGCCCCTTGCCTCCCGACCAAGTTATATTCTAATTAAGTACTGAGTAATATAAGAACTAATGCACTGACTATATGTTAGGGTTAGGATGAGGGTCTTGGTTTACACTTAGTTGCATGTAACTATGCCTAATTTTTTGTTATTGCTACAGTAAGTGCATGTAACATGTGTTACCGCATCTTTATCTCTGTCTCTCTCTGTGTGTGTGTGTGTGGGTGTGTGCATGTGTGTGTGTGTGTGTGTTGGTGTGTGTGGGTAAATCTATTTAATATTTATAATATATATATATATAATATATATAATATATATAATATTATATATATATGCATATAGAGAGAGCGGAGGAGAGCTATTTATAGTGGTGTGCAATAATGTTTTAAAATGAGGAGGCCGTTTTATATATATGAAATATATGTATATATAACCTCTATTAAAATAGAAACACGTTGTTTTACATTGTAATAATATTTAACATTAATACCGTTTTAATGTATTTTTCATCAAATACTTATTTTAATGTTTTTGACTTATTTCAAGAACAAAAATATGGTACACACAGGCCGATATTCCTTAGGAATTTCTTAGGCTATATGAGACCCCGACTGACCTTAAAGGGGTCATATGACATTGCTAAAAAATAACATTATTTGGTGTAATGAAATGGAACTCGTGCAGCCCTAATTAAAACCCATTACAAACGAGGCATTTGTTGTATCCAGCGGGGACATAATTACTGATTATAATGACATACAGTCTTTTTACGCATAGCGTTGCATTGCATCGCGCCGCGTAAACATAAACCATGTCTGCATTTTTGATCGGAGAAATGACAAACTACAAGTGCTAACGTTACTCTACACTGCCCAAAACTCGCGTTTGATGCGTTGTTGTGTTGACGGCAACAAAACTACAGCGAGAATAAAAGCTACGCCTTCTTTCTTTGCGTGAACATTTGGGCAGTGTAATGCAAATCTTCCCACACAGTGATGTAGACATGTGGGGGTGTTTAAACGAGGCGTTTAAAACGAGGGTTTTAGGGGGCGGGACATGTTCTTAACTTTTATAAAGAATATCTCTTTTTTGAGACTTTAGTCTTTGCAACTTTCGGGATCTTATCTATTCATGAACAGCTTGTAACAATCCAAGGAGAATGGAAAACTTGAAATCGCATCACATGACCCCTTCACGGCTGATGTGCCAAATTACACTGTAAAATCAAGCTATAGCAACCAACATGTAAGTAAAACAAGAACATAAGACAGAAATGTTTAACCAGACGGCAAAACAAATTTATAATGCCTGACAAATCACGTATTTAATCGATCTCTCCAGTGCGCGTGATTACTGTGACGTCACTGGTGAGCCAGATATAACGGGCTCTAGGACCCCGCGAACTCCTTCCTGCTGACGGGCCTCTGCGGCGTCTGAAGACCGAGACGGCGGAGCGGAGCAGGCCGGTGCCGGTGCCGGGGAGGGTCAGGACGGGGAGAGACGCGGAGGGAAGACGGGCAGCGCGCGACCACCGGAGGGTTCAGGCCCGGGGCTGCATGGCGAAACGGGTAATTAACACAGATATACACACACGAGCTCTCTCGATATATGAGAGGAGGATGGTGTGATGATGATGATGATGAAGATGATGAAGAAGATGGTGGTGAAGATGATGATTTCAGATCTGCGCAGATGTGCGTTGCAAAATCCAGCAGCTGCTGCCTTAAAAGAGTTCTCCTTCTGTCCGCTCGCCTGAGTTCATATGACATGTTAATTCAGTTCATGTGTGAATGAAGCGAGCTGAAGTCTGGCAACCGGCATTACACTTCATCGTCAGGGTTCAATGCAATATCTATCAATAACTTTGACTTGATCTCAACTTAGAGTGTAAATGTTCCTCTTACGTGACAAACGAAGGTTAAAAATAACTAAGGAAAAAAAGCTCTTCCGGTTGATCTTGAGATGTTAATTCATGTGAGGCCTCTTTCAGGATTATTTGTGCAGATGTCATTATAGCAAAATATGTTATAGTCATTGGTTTTGGATGTTAATGAGGTTTTAAATATTTCTAAAATATATTTTAGAAAGCATGAAAGCTCTTGACCTATGTTAGTGTATTAGGCTCATGGTGTCTCCACTGTAGCCTATTATATTAACTGTAATTATATATGCGTTTTTGAGTTTGTGTTTATTCATGAAGGTCTGTCTAAGCACACATGTGTCAGGTGTCATGGGCTTCACTGCTTGTGATCACTCATGCAACTTTATGAACACCTTGAGCGCTTTCTAAATGCTCAGAAATATATAAATAAATATTACAGCAAAGGAGAACGAAAAAAGACAAATCTTAAAAAAAATTAGAAAGCATGCTGGTAGTAAAAACATTATCTGGAGAACATTTAATATCAAGGACTTTGTCGTCTCCAAAGAGTGAAATACAGTGAAAGATTCGTTTTTTCATAAGAAGAAGATTCTGTGCTGAACCTGAAGGTGTTGCAAAAACTTTATTCTGGATTTTCCCTTTCATTTCTTCTACTTGCTCATTGTTTAACATCAGAAACGCCCTATTGTGTGTTTAGATGGATCTAAAATAGTGGCCAGGCCGAATTTCCTTTTCCTAATGGCTCATTGTGTGTTTAAAAAATACTTCAGTTCCATTTAGGTGACATAAAATGTAAGCTAATACACGTACTAATTACTAGCTGAAATTAGTTAAGTGTGTTTCTTATAATGTTTTCTCTTGTCTATTTAGTTTTACTTTTAATTTAGTGATTTTAACTTTTAATTTAGTGTTTTTAATGCTTTAATGAGCAATTTTAGATTGTAATGTTCTAGTGTTTTGCTATCTGTTCTGCAAACTATAAAATGTACAGCTTTAATAAAACCAGAGAGAAAGGCTGCATAGCTATAATAGTATGTGAGAGAGTCAGTGGCAATATCATTGCTTTCCTATTGGTCAGTGTTAGAGGAACTCGGCTTAGCCTGACAGTTAGCCTTCTCCGGACCAGGTTAGTTTCCCAGCATAAGCTGCCACAGTGACCGAGCTTGATCTATGTTAAATTTGCTTTAGGAATCATCTTGACAAGAGTCAGGACTAAATGAAATAAGCTGACTATTTGAGAACTTGTTTTATTGAAAAACAAGGCATCGAGGGCGTAGGAGTCAGAAGACAATTAAGTGAATTTATGATTTGTTCGCTTAACCAATGAAAATAAAAGCCGAGATATGTTTTCCATTTCATCGTATTGCCTCGCATAGGATTGTTTAAATCGGATCACAACTGCATCATAAATATAGGAGTGGAATCGTATCGGTGGCTATGACATCGAGATGTCTAATCGCATCGGCCTCAGGTTATGAGATGCCATCCCAATAGATATATATATATATATATATCTATATATTATAATCTATATTTTATATATATTAATATATATATATATATAAGATCTAATATTATCTATTAGGGAATGTGCTCTAAAAAAAAAAACAAAAAAACATTTTATTGATATTAATTTGAATTCCACAAGAATCCTGGAGAAAAGAAAAAAAACACTGTTTCCTCAAAAATATAAGTTGTGCAAAAAAATAAATAAATAAACATATTCAATTTAATATAAAACCTTTATAGTACTTCACTTAAATATTTATATAGTATAGTATTATAGTAAATTATATTATAGTTTATTATCGATCTATATATTCTAATATATCTATCGGTCTGTCTATCTATCAGTGTTGGGGAGTAACTAATTACATGTAACGGCGTTAAGTAATTTAATTACAAAATAAATGTAACTGTAAATCAGGTACAGTTACTAAGAAAAAATGTGTAATCAAATTACAGTTACTTATGAAAATGTTAAAGATTACAAAGAGGGTTACATCTGAATATTTACACGCGTCCACAGTCAGATGAAATTGATTTCTTCCCAATTGCACTGATTATCTGAGACATATGGCCGCGATGCGGAAAACACGGAGTGGTTTGTAGAATCCAGTCATAAAAACAGAATTCCTATAACGCGGAATGTCACGGAATATGCAACATTTTGATGAATAAATCAAAAGTAGGTCAGTATTTAAAACGCGATATGGACTTTAGTTTCTGTGAATATTAAGCCGCAAAAAGACAAAATATGAATCCTGCACGTTCTGCGTGTATGTGGAAATCAGGCGCGGACTGGCCATCAGCAGCCGATTTGGCCCACTGCTTTTTTTATTATTATTATTATTTGTTATTTAATATTATTATCGTATAATTGCCTGCCGAATGTATTAAAGCGATTATTTCCGAATTCGCCATTCGATGATAAATCTCGAATAAATCATGAATCGTTTAGACGTGACTGTGAATGCTTCAGCCTATCTATCTTTATATCATCTATCTATCATCTCTCTATCTATCAATCATACATATAATCGTATCCTATGCATTACGATATTTCTACATAGAGCTGTTCTATTAGAGGATCATATTATTTGTTGATGTTTTCTCCCACACTTCTCTATGAGAGCTGGAACGGAAAGAGCAGGCTTAAATTATTTATCACACACTATACACAGCCCAGACACCCTTTCCACAGTGGTCTGGACTGACAAAAAGACTGTGGCTGCACTAAAAAGAGCTATACTTAGAGCTATAGTTATAACTTTGGCTAACGGAGGTGAAAGCAAGCGATATCCTCTGATACTATATTTTATGCTACATATTGCAGGGTAATCGAAGCTGCTCCGCACATCCAAATGAGACATGACATTTTCTTGACAGGCTTGGTTACTTGTAGCGATTAATTATTTATAATCGGCATACATAAAGTGTGTCAGGCTGGAGTGTAATCGTCAGACTCTCATTAGTTTGAAGGGCATTTGGTTGTCACTCATCTTTACAAAACATACGAGTGATTGTCACTTACACTTTTGGGGTAGTCTGTTTGTTTTCGTTCATGTTATATTTAGAGTCGAATCGCCCATCTGTTTAGTGAGAAAGTGTGGAATGAAGATTTAAGCTTTAAAGATATTCTCACTCAGAAGTGTGTAAGTGTAACTACGTTGTCTTTGTCAATCTCGGCACGTGTCTGAGTATTCACCTGACTGAGATATATAGTGCTCTCGCAGGGATTTTGATAGAATTTCTCTCAAAACAAACAGAAGCTGTGAGCTTATCCAGCACACCATAACATTTTCTTCAAGGAGGAGTGATTTCCTAAGATGAACCTCAAACTGCTTTGGTATGCAGCGTGTTCGATAGAAAACATCCTCTGAAATGATGTTTGCAGATACACAGCTGGGCTGAAATGCATTAAATGTCATTTATAGGCCCAGACAAGAGTGACAGCTCCAAGCCATGCACTGTCCCTGTTAATTAAAGTGAGGCTGGCTTGACACTGCCACAGGTTTCATCCCAACGCCACTGAGGATGATAATAGCACATGTAAGTCTGTGTATAGCTGCAAGCTCTTGAGTAGTCGTGATACCAGACTGATCGAATGGGGAAAAAAGGAATTGTGGGGACCCTGTCACTTTTGTACCAGTAAGTGTTAATTGCTCTCTAAGGCTTTTTAAGCCATAAAAATAGCAACACTGCAGTTCATATCCATTCGAAAATCAAATATAGATAATGGCATGTTATGTTATTTATATTTAAATAAATGTTTTTAGAATTTTCAATAGCACTTAAATATACACTACTGTTCAAAAGTATTTTCTTTCTCTCTCTCTTTTTTCATTTTTATATGTTTATTTAGCAAGGACACACGGAGATGACATTAAAGACTTAAATTGTTACAAAAGATTTATATTCATATTAATGAGTTTTCTACTTTTTATTCACCCAACTTAAACATGGTTCTACAGGAAAAAAAACTATTTTAGCAATCAACAACAATTTGACAAGAATGTTATGATCAGCAAATCCGGCATATATAATGATTATGTAGCAAGGTTATTGTCTATCACTGAGATATATTATAGTTTATTTTTAATGTTTCGTTTGTCATTTAGTCCAGATTTTCGTTCTTTTTTTCATTTTTTGTTTTTAGTAAACAAGATACAAATAATGACATGGCAAATAGCGGAAATAAGAATGTAGAAACAAAAAATTTATTATAGTTTGGATTATTATGTTATGGTTATTTCATTTCAGTTAAAGATTATTTTATTTTCAAGTAAATAATATAATATTGACTATATAACCCTGTTCTCTAAGATCACGTGACCCTGAAGAATGGAGTAATGATGCTAAAAAAAAATCAGCATTGCATCACAGGAATAAATACATTTTAAAAATTAGTCAAATAGAGATTAGACATTTAAAATTCCAAAATATTTCAAAATGTTACTGTTCTTGCTGTATTCTTTAATCAAATAAATGCAGCCTTGTGAAACAATAGAGATTAAACAAATCTTACAGACCCCAAACTAGTGTAATTTTCTTTCTTACAGTGGCATCTGAAAATCCTCAGAGAAAAGCTTGGGATATTTAAAAACAAACCGCTCACATGAATTAGTTTGCTTGACCACATTTGTTGTGACAGATGTTGGAGTCAGACAGACAAGTATAGTACGATGGTCAGATGACATTTCAGTGATAACATAGGCTGATTCATGACACAGATCAGCTGCTCAGTTGCTGAACATTGCTTATTGGCATGGGTGCAAAATCATGAATCCTGTGAGATTTTTTTTTAGTGCAATGAGAATTAATTAAGAACAATATGAATTCAATTATTTTATCAGCTTTGATATTTTTTTTAAGACAGTGTTTCTCAATTGGTGAGTCGAACAGCCGAGTCAATGCAAAGTGCAAGCAATAAAACAGTCCCATTAATATATTAACTAATCTATTACTA
>JADLZN010000102.1:0-46473 GCA_018155175.1 Sinocyclocheilus anophthalmus
GCAAGACTTTGCCCCCTCCTCTTCCTTCCTGAGGGATCAGGATGGCTTCTGAGGCGTAGGTTCCAGCACAATCTTGGGCAGGGGTCCCTGGCGCTTCGGGAAAGGGTAGCGCTTTGCAGAGCGCACAGGAGGCGTAGTCTTAACTGGCTGTTGAGTCGGCGCCGGCTTGGGGTGACTGGCAGCAGCTGCAGAACTGGAACGCTTCGTCAGGAAGTGTCGCATGGCTTGGGACGACTTCTGTGCAGCCGTGAAACTCTCTGCGAACCCTTCCACAGCAGGTCCGAAAAGGCCAGTGGGGGAGAGTGGGGGGCCACCGCTTCGTCCAGAGGAGGCAGCTTATCGTAGCCCTTCTGTGCAGCACCGTCGACCATAGTGAGGGCGGGAGAGACAGAGGAGCATAAACGAGCTGAGTAGGGGGCACGCCACGACTTCGTCAGCTCATTGTGAACCTCTGGGAAGAAGGACGCAGCTTGCTGAGGAGGGTTCTGGCGGCGTCCCGGCAGAAAAAACAAAAAAGAAAACCACTCGTCCCTATAGCTGCTGCGATTTGGGCTCTTCAGTGAAGACCACTCCAATCCAAGCTCCTCGATGGCTTTTGATAGGACACGGATGAGCTCGGTGTCTGTACCAACCCTGGCGTCGATTGGCTCCGCAGACGGCAAGGGGGCGGGGTCAGCAATGGAGCCCGACCAATTCTCAGCATCCGAGGCCGCTAGGGGCATACTGTCATCAAGCGGCTCGTCATCCGATTCCCCAAACTAAACCAGGTCACTTGTGATGGCAGAGGGGCGCTGGTTTGGATAGGAGAACGAGACGGGGGAAACCTCTCTTTGTGGAGAGAGTGAGGTACGCGGGACTTGAGCCGACGTGAGCTCACTCATATCCGAGTGCTGTAATCCTCTACCCCGCTGTTTTTTTCCTCACAGGGTGAGCAGAGATCGAGGCGGCGAGCTGATCTTGCTGCTGCAGAACGGCGGCTGGATCAGCTGGCAGGCGAAGGCTTCAAATCTCATAGAATCAGCGAAAAGCAGAGATGTCGTCGCTGAAGGAGAAAGAATCAGTGATCCTATGCCGAGCACCTGCTTATATAGCCAGATGCCCCGCCCATTTTGGCAGGCTCTGGCGCGCTGCTGCTCCGTCATTGGTTCATTCTGAAACAATGGCAGTGCAGATGCACTGCTGTGATTAAAAAAAGGCTTCAGTAATCAGAGAAAATTAGTTTCCCGCAGCGCTAGCGACGCAGTCCGATGAAGTATCGAACGGGAAGCACAGTTTTTTTCATGCACCTGTCAGTTTTGAGATTTTGGGCTTTTTGGTTTTTCATAGTGTTTTTTCAGACTAGTGGAAAGAAAACATCCAAAATACACTGTTAAGTGTTTCTTTTGTAGCAGTATTTCTATTTGTGTCAATATATTTCAATTACAATGCATATTTTTAAAGGCCATTTTCTCAAAATGAGTTTTTGAGCCATAAATCTCCACTTCAGTAGCACTTACACACAACAAACTTTACATTTTTTATTCATGTCTATATCCTGAAGGTTTTTACAGAGGGTTTTGTTCATATATAATTTGCCTGATTACTCCTCCCACACTTTATTCCTCCCAAAATTGTGAAAGTGTATTGTTTTCTGTCTGTTCTAAGCATTTTCTGAATTATGGAATGACAAAAATGAGATACCCAAAATTCCCTCTGTAAAAACTTTTGACTCTATGTCAAAAAAAATAAACAAGAATTTTGAAACTGACATAATCCAGTGTTTAGATTTTTGCACTAGAAATGTATGCAAATTCGCACATATTTCATTAAATAATGACTAATTTGCATATTTAAACCTAACATTTTAGAAAACTTGTAATACAAAAAATGTAATCAATTAGCTGGGTAAGTAAGGCGATAACTATTGGTTATTTATTTTTACCCTATTCACCTCCAGTGTCTCACCTTAAACATTGCATAAACATTTACATTAGTTAATGCACTATGAATTGTATATACATATAAATTAGTTAATGTATTATGAATTATATAAACTGAACTACACTGGGGAAAAATTTAAAAAAGCAATCAACTGAATTAAAAATGAAAAAAATTTAACTTTGAAAAAATATTTTTTTTTACATTGTATTGTATACAAAGTATATTTCCAAATTAATATTAGGCTCATTATTTAAATAATTAAGATTAAATGCTCTAATATTAAAAGCTCTAAAAAGTATTGTTCATTGTTTGTTCATGATACTTAGTGCACAACTAATGTTACCATATACAACTTTATTGCAAAATGATGCCTTTCTTACTTTCTTTTTCAATTACATATAAGTTACATAAAGAATGTTTATGTTTTGCTGATGTGGGTTGGGAATGATTTTAGTTGAATAAGTAAAGATTGACTTACACACACAGCCTAGTTTGCTCTTCACAGAGCCATGAACTGATCAGATTATTTTAGCCCAGATGGCGAGGGTAAACCTCATGAACACACACTCACACTTCCCATCATTCACACCCTCTCGCAGACAGACAACTGAATGCATATGGCGGCGTGTCTCTCCTAATCCAAAACAGCACAGAAAATTCCCCCAAAACAGAGAAAAAGAAACAGATATTTGCAAAGTGGGTTATGACACTTTTGCCATGGAATCCTCTGTAATTTATAAGAGGGGAAAAGGTCTGAGACGAACAACCGTGTGTTACTGAGTCACGAGCTTCGTGCTCAGCAGGAGGAAGAATGTAAAAAGTGTGAAAATGTACGTGTGGACATTTATTATTTAAGGCAGAATTATATGCGGGGTCGCTGTGTCAGCCTGCTGCTGTGACTGAGACTTCATTAGAGTGGTTTGTCATACACTCCGGGCCTCAGGCGCGTCATACTGGCGTCCCGACCGATTCGCTCCAGAATGTAGAGTTCTAATGAAAAGAGTCTAGCGTGGATGAATGGGAAGGAGCGGTATCCTCCTTTTACTGGCTTTTCCGCAGTTCTCTTGCTAATTTTTCCTCTGAGACTCAATTTTAATGTCAAATGATTCTGATTGGATTTTAGCGGAATTAATTTAGAAAAGGAAAGGAGGGAATAAGTTGGAGGGGAATGACATTAAGGCGGATAGACACACGTATAGACCTCTTTAATTCATTTTCCTTAACGTCGGCCAGAGAGGAGGCCCGGGAGCTACTTTTCATTCAGCCGCTAATTTATCGATGGAGCCAGGACCTGGAGGCCCAATCTGAGGGAATTCCCCCTTTTTTGAGTTCCTAATTATTTTGTGTTCCTGTAATTTTGAACCAAATTAGTGGGCATAAAGCTCAATTAAATTAATCCACCAAACTCAGTCCATTACGCATAAAACCTTTTAAGGGCCTTTTGAGGAAAAAAAAAACCCTTCAAAGCCTTAAAGGGGAGTTGGTATATCGGCTGGGCTTGCTTCATTTGCGGCAAAATCATCCCTGATTGTTGGGAAGTTTTCATCCGCCACTTACAATGTCCCCCTTTCTCAAATTAGCCCCCTGTAGTCCATTCAGGGCATTTTTGCTGTGAGCAGCATTTAAATAATGACTTGTCTTAAGTGAGTGGCTAATTATTGAAGGGAGGTTAATTGGTTTACTCAAAGGCACAGAAAGGCCAATCCCCAACAGAGATTCTTGAGTGTTCACTAATGAATTTGACTGAATCTGGCGTAAACTGTGGGAAAGCAAAATGAATGAACTCTACTGCATAAAGAAATAAGTCTTTTGTTAATATGAAAAGAGATGATAAAATATAAAGAGAAAATGGTCCATATTCACTAATAATTTGGAACAGTTTACAAATGTATGTGCATATTTAAAGTTTTGTCAGACAGAAAAAAATGTGTTCTTACCCTAATGTCTAATGTTGTTTTATATTGCATGTTTTTTGTTTGTTTGTTTTGTTTTTAAATATTTTTGTTGAGTAATTGAAATTCAGTTTCAAATAATAACAATATTATATAGACATTATATACATATATACAGTAAATTGGGGCCGGTACCTATTTTTTTTTAAAGGTGCCATAGAATGCATTGACACAATATTTTAAATTGTTCTCTGATATATACATAGAAGGTATGTGGCTTAGGTAAAGGCAAAAAACTCGGTTTTACATGTCCATTTACAACCCTAGGATTTGTCCCTAGAATGAAATGGTCTGTTTTTACCTTTTGTTTGGAAGGGCATGAATAAAATTTGACTCCTGCTCTGCTTGCTTGTTTCACACAGTGTGGCTCATGTTGAGCTCTGCTCTGATTTGCTGTTTCACAGTGCGGCTCATTTCAGAACACAGCAGGAAGGAAACACAGGGAAAAATATATATTTCAATACTTTCTCTAGCAGTTATATCGTTGGGTAATTATACCGTATATAAAATGCGGACATCAGGGAGCCGTTATTAATAACGGGGCATTGAAACGCTTTCAATGCCATCGCATTTTTATTTTCACTTCGAGATGTGCGACGTGCGGCTGTTCTCTCTGTGAATTACAGCGCGCAACCCCAGTACTTACCACACATTTTTACAAGATCAGATGCTTGTCAGTGGTGTTCAGGATCTGTAAATCATTCGCCATCGTACTCAGTCATCTCTCCTTACTCTGTTTATGTGGTAAGTGAAATCTTATGTTCTGTAATGTAACAGGCTACCGCTAGAAAGCAGCTAACCATGTCCATTTAGTGGCTCGTGTTATTTTATTAGAATGTGTGTTATTTGTTTTCTGTGCCTTTCTGAATACAGATACCAACCCATCCCTGCACATCACATCTCCTGCATAGCCTGGAACATACCATTTATTTCCATGATCTGCCCTTTTCGCTATTATCCTCGCTTGTTTCGTCACAATACCTGCAGAACTTCTGATGATTCGGCTGAGCAGGTGCGGTTGGCATAGAACATGGGTGGGTATATGCAATTGTTGGGGGCGTACATATTAGTGATCCTGACTGTAACGTCACAGTCAGTGTTATGTTCTGATTCGCCTATTTTTCAGTGGTCTTTTGCATGCACAAGATTTACATAAGAAGGATGAAGCAATGGTGTTTGAGGCTCACGGTATGTTATGTCCATGTACGTAACTGTTATTATTCATCTATGCAAAGGTAAATACAGTTTTCCATTCCATGGCACCTTTAAAGTAATTAATACTTTTATTTAACAAGCACTAAATTGATCAAAAGTGACATTAAAAGCAATCAGCATATTAGAATGATTTGTGAAGGATTATGTGACACTGAAGAATGTAGTAATGACTGCTGAACATTCAACTTTGTCATCACAAGAATAAATTTATATTTAAAATATATATTTAAAAGAGAAACAGTTTATTTTAATCTGTATTGTAGTCACATATCTGATTTTAATAATTTTGATCAACAATGCAGCCTTGTGAGGCATAAAGACCTTCTTTCAAAAACATAAAACATGAATTTTTCGACCACAAACATGAACGGTATGCCTAAATATTCAGGGGTCACATAGTTGTGCACAGGCACATAACTTGTCAATGCCTCAACCAACATTTGCTGAGGGTATGCAAGAGAGTTTTGGGGCTGTATATTCTATCCCCTAACATAACCCTCAAAAAGCCCATTACTAGCTTGTGCATGGAAGGGTACAAACTCATCAGGAGTGAAAAAAGTGCAAATCCCCTCGAAGTCCCCCATTTTCAATAAGTGAAAATAAAAGTACAATAGACTCATAACTATATTAATGTTATGTAGGGGTTTATGCAGTAGGAGCACCAACTAAATCTCCAGGTGCGCTCATAGAACCAGACTGAAAAATGTATGTTGACCCCTAGTAATATTACATATATGCTTTCTCTTTTTGTTATGCAATAAAGATCAATATTAATTCAACTCTAAAATAAACAGTACTGTGCAAAGTTGTAATATCATCATGCAGCATCTTTTTATTATCAAAAGCACTCAGAGCAAAAACACAAAACATGAAAAATATGCTAAACTTGAGAAAACCCCCATAAATCAATACTCAACAGTGAGTGTTGTCCCTGTGAGAAGCTGTGAAGTGCATCTTTTAATGTTCTAGCATCTTCTCATTGGTCAGTGTCCACTTGAGAGACTTGGAGTGCCTGATGTTCAACGATTTGGTAGCAAAGAGAAGGTAATGTGCTGCCTCCTCGAGTGTTCCGTTTTTTACTGCGATCCTTACGTTAATACTTGCAAAAAGTATATTTGTGGCCTCTCTCTCAAGCTGTTTCTTTTTTCTTCTCGTTTCTTTCCTTTGACTTCCACGGTTAATCGCTCTGCCCTTGCTATGAGTCAAGTCTTTCAGCAGTTGGTCTGCTTGATCACCTGGCTCACATTGCTGTGCTCATGCTGAGCTGAACTCGCCCGGAATAGTAAATAGAAGTGTAGCCTGAATGTCGTCCCTTCCGTTTACTCATTGCTCCCTTTCTTTATCTCACACTTCTTCCTTCTGACACTACACTGCTGCTCCACAACGCCGCCAAATAATTGTTTGTTTTTTTGCTGAGAGGACTGAAAATGACAGAGAGGATCCCCTTAATGCTAGAGTTTTCAATCCTGCTTCTGGAGGGCCAATGACCTGCCAAGTTTAGCTCCACCTGCCCCAAACAACTTGCTAGGTAAGTTTCTAGTAAGCCTGAAGACCTGCCTGCTTATTTAATGGCAAAAATCTGGACGTTTATAAAAATCGACCAAGTCTTTATTGGATATTTCTCTTAGTTTTCTACATCTGGTAACCAGGATTTGATCTGCCCAGCGGTTGGGCTGTGTCTCCTCACTGACTGTATCTGTACAGCAATAATTAGTATTTACAGTTTCATTGTTCTCATGTGAAGTTGTGCATATTGTCCAACTTCAACTAATTTCTCTAAAATGCCTTTAATAACATCATATCGGGAAACATTCACACAGTACACTAAGGCAGTTATGTAATGATCGTCATTGTATCCAATTAGCGAAGTGAAGAAAGAACCTCCAGTCAGAACAAAGAGTGCATCTGTGAAGCATGTGGCTTGTTGGATATGCTCCTAATCCAGTTCTCATGGACTGGAATTTTGACCCTCTCACTCATAAATAATTATTGAATGAAGTTAAAAGTTAGGTTTTCACTTCAAAATAACATTTAATCAGAATTCGCATAACTGCACATTGTACAACATTTGGGAGGGGAAATTGAGAATAAACATGCATTTAGGCAAAACCGTTAGTTTTTTTTCTGCATAATGAGGGCATGCTTATAGTAAACTATTAGTAAACTAAACTATTATTATTTTTCTCTTGGGTAACATTGCTTACATATAATGTGTCAGATCTAAAGATATAAAATAATTACTATAATATAGTAATTACGACGTCAAAGAAGCATCACTTGCTCACCAAATGATCCTCTGCAGTGAATGGTGCCATCACAAGAGACGCCAAACAGCTGATTAAAAACTTACAGTAGCCCACGACTGCCCTGTTTTGTAAGTGAACAATCTATCCTACAACGCGTAAACATCAAGCAGTGTTCTAGCTAAAATACAGTTCATAAGCCTAATATTGCTTCTCTGAGTGATAAGCCGATTGTCTGAATTATGAGAGAAATATGCACAGATCAATCACCTTTACAACTGGAAACAGTCCAAAACAGTTCTAAACAAGCATGTTGGTGGACTGGAGTCATGTGGATTACTTGTGGATTATTGTGATGTTTTTATCAGCTGTTTGGACTCTCATTTTGATGGCACCCATTCACTGCATGGATCCATTGGTGAGCAAGTTGATGAAATGCCGAATTTCTCCAAATGTGCTCCCATGTTTGCCATTCCATTAAAAACATGAACGGTTGATGCCACTAAAGGCTTTGAGATTCTGACCTCACAAATGCTAAGATCCTCCCCAATTAGTATGCCAAACTAATTAAGTTTATTAATTGTACCATTCAAATCAGTTGGAATAATCAGGGGTACATGTGCCCCTCATTGCCTATGGTGGACGTGGCCACTGTTTACAAGCACTGAACCTGTGTTCATAGCAACCACAAAGAGAAAGAAGAGATAGATAGAGAGAGTGAGGACAAGTTTTTAAAGTGTTATGGTGATGGAATCATAAGTGTTTTTCTGTTCTCTGTCCTCTTAATGTCTGGCACATGCTCACATATCTTTAATACCTTTAAAGGGCACTTGCCTCGAGAGCACTTCACGATCCATGTCTTTTCCACTGTCAGTGCAACATAATTTGTTTGTGCTTCTTACAATGCGACTATTGTTCTTAACTGGATTATAGAAGAATGTCATATGCAGTATGTTAAACTTTAGGTTTATATTACAAGGGAATATGATGACTGGGGCCTCCAGTTCAGGAAGACGTTACTGTAACTTGCATAAGTTGCTTTGCTAACTAAAACTGATGTTTGGTCATTCATTTATCAGACAGTTAAATATTGACTCTGCATCATAAATCATCTTACTGTATAGTTGACCCTGCTTATATGTTTGGCTTTATCTAATATCAGTTATCCATGTATATTATAAAAGACACACTATCTTTCAAAAGTTTGGGGTCAGTAGGATTCTTTTTAAGAATATTAAAATGAATACTTTTATTTAGCAAGGAGGACGCATTAAATTGATCAAAAGTGAAAGTAAAGACATTTATACTTATATAAAACACAAAACTGTTTTTGTATTTTGTGACACTGAAGAGTGGAGTAAAGATGCTGAAAAATCTCCTCTTAAAATATATTTACATAGAAATCAGCTATTTTAAATAGTAAAAATATTTAATAATATTACTGTTTTACTGTATCAATCGGTCAAATAAATGAAGCCTTGATGAGCATAAAAGTTAACTTTTGAATGTTAGTTGACCCACGATATATGTAAAAATGTATTATTTTATTTATATTAATTATATCGAATTAATTACTATATCAGAAGTTGGAATCTCTGATTTAAAAAAATACAAATTATGGCCAATTGCTTGGCCCTTAGAAACCGTAAACAACTTGATTGTTATAATAAATGTTACTTTTTTATTAAATATTGGTGACTTTTGCATTTGCATTTTATAAAATCCCTAAAGCAATCATTTTACACCCCTTAACTATGGTAAAATCGCTCTAATGCATGGCCTCTTGTGTCATATTGCGTTATTTGACCTTAATGTTCCATGATGTACCTGGCTAATGATCAAACGTATATTTAAACACTGATCCATAAGTAAACGTTGTGACGTACGATGTGCCCTTTTCTAAGTGTAATATTGTCTAACCTTTGTTTTGATTGTTCTTCAGTGCTGACGTATAATTAATGACAGTATTGTGGTTAATGACTCAAGAAGAAAGTTGCCACTGGCTTGTTTTGCTCACAGTGGATTGTGTAATAGATCTGGATAGCAGTCTTACGGCAAACTGACACGCAGGTGTTAGACGCTCCTCAGACAGCAGCTGGTTATCAGGAGCAAACATCCACACTTTTGCTGTGTTTTACCCCTCTGCAGCCTCACCGATATCAATGTGCTGGCACAGAGCGAATGGCACGAACGTTTTCGAGTCACAGGCTGCTCTTGACTCTGAATAAGGGCTTGCAGTTTGTTTATGCAGACAGTCTGAAAGGCCATTATTTGTCATTTACACAGACTGTGAGGCCCTGCACTCTGTCTGCTGACTTTACGATGCACCGTTTATTCAGTGCTGTGGATGCAAACACACACTTAGGTGGTCACAAGATCAATTTAAAACAATTCTGCATTGTCTCAATGAGAATACCCGTAATCAATCTTTCATCAAAGGTGAAGTGTGGTTTATGCATCACTAGCTTTACAAACAAAACTGCAAAAATGTAAGTTTTAGTTCTCTCTTCTCTCTGTCATTTGAGCTTAGTCAACCAATAATGCACATTTGAAAATTAAAAATGTAAAAAAAATATATATTTTTTTTTAAAATTACAAATAATATGTTTTGAAAATTTAAATATTATAAAATAATATTAACATATAAAATTACAATATTTTCATATTTTGACCAGGAAAATGATTGTAAAATAAAAAAGCTTAAAGTACCACTGTTCAAAGTCGGGCGTCGTTTAGACTTTAAAATCGTTCGTGAGAGAAGTCTCTTATGCTCACCAAGAATACATTTACAAAAATACAGCAAAAACAGTAACACTATAAAATATTACTACAATACAAAACAAAAATACAATAATACAATAACAAAACAACTGTTTTTTATATATTGTAAAGTTTACATTTTAAAATGTAATTAATTCCTTTAATAATATCAAAAGTATGCATTGATATTAATCTATAAAAATAATAAAATACAAATTGACATAACAATATTGACATAAACAAATGAATAAAACAACTAAAAAATGATTTAACAGTACACAAAATCTTAATGGTCAAAATAAAAGGTCTTTCTTCAGATTTTGGGTTGAAATATAACCTTGACATGTTCTTGACAGATTTTCGTGATTCACCCCATACATCTTGTAAATTGTTTGGTTTTTCAGCCACTGCCACACACTAACTAGGACATACCCCTTCCTATGCTCTGGCTGACAGGAAGAACATCCATTCTGACCCTGACCTCTGCTTTCCATCCAGTCCACATGACTGAGCCATGCAGGAGCGCTGAACAGCAGACCAACACTTGTGTTCAGAGTTTAAAACAAGGTAAACCCTAATTGCATCATATTTTATTAGCAAAGCCACACATTTTCTGCATTTACAAGCCACTCAATTACTCTGGCAGGATATCATGTGGTCTGTATCAGGCAAATCTGATGGTATACAGCTGGACAGAGCCTGAGGATATTATTTACGTATGCTCAGCTTATGGTTGTGAGTTAGACTAGTCTAACTTTTAACTCTTTATTGCTTCAGATGTCATCAGCCAATGAGAACGGAGTCAGCGGGTCTAGCAATAACAGTAGAGAGAAAACATACAAAAAGGTAAATTGTTTTTATTCATATTTTCTTTATATCTACCATAACATTATTATAAAATATGACCTTTTTGTATTTAAAAAGCACAGTTTTTGTGTCATTTTCTAGCTTTGTGTTTCATGTGTTTATGTGTATACATTTTTAACGTTTGATTTATATATAAATATTAGCCACAGTTGCTTTTTATATCAGTATAAATATATAGTTCAGTCATTCCATGGAACTCTAGATGGCGCAAGCGACTGGTTGTTAACGTAACTGGTGATATTCAGAGAGTTAAACGACTTGTCACAAGCTGATTTGTTCATGCTGCATTTGCAGCCAATGAGCTTACTGCCTTGCCTTTATATGGCTGTCTAGCGTTCACTTGAGATTCCTGCAGAGTTCTCTGAAACCCTCCACCTTACCCAGCTCCACCTGTATAGATCTGCCTCTATTATATATGCTACTTTTGCAGCAGCAGTATTTCTTAAATATTCCGAAAGTTTTCATATGAACTAGATCTAATCGCATTGCCATTAAATTAGAAATTAGACGAAAACAAATGCAGGACGTTCAATTTACTTAAAATCTAAAATTTTATTGCTTTTTTTTTGTATATCTATCTAATATTTATTTATTTTATTTTTTGTAGATATAATATAGACCAGGAAATAAACTAAATATACCAAATTACATAAAATAATAGTAAAACTGTAAACAAAGTACATACATAGACATACACAAATAACAAAACTAAAAAACTTTGCTCACTTGTCAATGAATTTTCTAAAGCGGGACCTCTGATTCCATGACTATGTACTGCAGTTATTACATGAGAGTGTCCCTGAATGTTGATAAAACAGAAAATGATCAACAAATTGTCCGCCAACAACTCTGTTCAGTGAAGAATGAGCTACTTTTTTCCAGTCACCTTATTTTCAGTTTCTCCAGTGATGAGTGCAGTTATGTTGATAATGTCCACCCTCCTAAATGCTGGTATCAACAGAGGCCTATCAATTCCAGGATTTTACGGTGTTGGCAGACACTACACACTTGTAGCCTACAGTAATTTTTCATGATAATGCTGATCTAATATTTCCAGTGAACCTCGCTCAAGAGTTTTGACCCACAAATGTCATTTGTTTAACCAAAGGAGATTTAAGAGGCGAGTTTAGTGTTGCACGTCTAAAAAATGACCTCAATAATCCCACATAAGAGCAGGTTTTGAAATTACTCAAGTATATTAATTTGTTTTGCATTGTATTTCCGGTATTGTTACAGACTACTTCATCTGCCCTAAAAGGAGCTATCCAGCTTGGCATTGGTTACACCGTGGGGAATCTGACCTCAAAACCTGACCGAGATGTGCTCATGCAGGACTTCTATGTGGTGGAGAGTGTGTTTTTACCCAGGTATGAACAGAGGACAGTGATGCAGACATTAACTGCCTGTGCATGTTATTGTTAGAGTGGTCTGGAATGAGGACATTTTTTCACAAATTCTCACCCATTGCATTTAGTTTGGGTCATCTGCTCTTCGTTTCTTCTCAAACAAGGAAATCTTAACATCAGGGCATCTTGCAGTGATCAGTCACACACAAAATGCAGTGTATCATGAGAACTAGAAGCTTGAGCTCATGCTACATCCTACACAGTTGATTCTCGCGCAAATGATTCCCAAAAGGCTCTTTAGAGTGAGCAGAGAGTTTATACAAGATTCAAAGGGACGACACTGATCCACAAGCCTGACTTCCTTATTTATAGAGTCTGATTCTCCCACTAGGGATTGCCCTCCAGTTGCATGTGCTCGCCCTCAGTTTGGACCAATTTGACAGTCTGTGGCTGTGTTGGAGATGGATTACTAGTTACTGTGTATACTTTGTGATGCTTGCTATTTCAAAAATACTGAAGTATTATGCAGCGTTTGAAGGAAATTTTGCATACTGTACTTACTGCATACTAGGGATGTGCAGCAAAGCCATTATCTGTATTTATATTGGGTATGACGAAAATTATTTGTATTCGTATTTGCATTTGGCTTGAAGTGAAAGTGGGCATGACTTACAGTAAGTTCAAAGAGGTAAATTAATAATTTCCTTAAAGCACATATACTTCATACCCAGTCCGTACAACAATGTTTAAAAGTTTGGGGATGGTAAGATTTTATGTTTTTGAAAATGCTCACCAAAGCTGCTTTTATTTGATCAAAAATACAATAAAAACAGTAAAACTGTGACATATTATTCCAGTTGAAATACCCTTTTTAATATATTTTAGAATGTAATTTATTTCTGTGATTCAAAGCAGTATTTTCAGCATCATTACGCCAGCCTTCAGTGTCACATGATCCTTAAGAAAATTCCAATGGGCTGATTGTGCGGCTGCAAGAACCTGTATTATTATTATTATCATGTGAAAAAGTGTGCTGCTTTATATCTTCTGGAACTGTAATTGCATGTTTTAGGATTTTTGTTATTAATAGAAAGTTCAAAAGACACATGTGAAAATTATAATGCTTACTGTCACTGTGAGAAAATTTAATGCATTCTTGCTGAATTAAACTATTAATTTCTTTAAAAAAAATTGCATATGCATAACAGATGTAGGCTAGTATGTATTCTTACATGCTTTAGATGCACTTGGAATGACAATTTAATAAAATTAAATGACAAGTGCATGATTCACATTATGGCAGCAATTTTCTAAAAAAACATAATTTTATTAGGCTATTAGGATTATACATAATAACAAAATAGGACACCACAGACATTTATGGCAGTCTTTTATATTATTGACTCTGACATAACATCAGATTGTAATTTTACATGTGATGTCTAATAATAATATTTTTTATTATTACTCAGAAGCTTTTGTTATTCATTTAATGTCATTATTCATGCTTTTCTAAAGAAGGTAATCGGGCACATCCTGTACTACTGAAATAATAGAAATATACTGCTATATGCTATTCTGAACATATTTACATTCATGCATTTGGCAGAATGCTTTTATCCAAAGCAACTTGCATTGCATTCAAGGTTTACATCTGATCAGTTCTTGCTTTCCATGGGAATCGAACCCATGACCTTGGTGTTGCTAGATTATGCTCTACTGTGTAAGAAGCTACATAGACTGCATTACCAAAAAAAAATTACGCATATGTCTATAAGAAGCCCCATTTTTCAGAGTTAGGTCAGTCGTCTGCCCCTCATCAGTCTGCTATTGTTTTAGTTCACAGAGAAAAGCTTCAATTCAGAGGTCAGTTGTAAATTTTGGATTGGGTTACAGAATGGACATGGATTACCGTTTAATAGTGAGACATATTCTGCAACAGCTAATGCTCAGAACTCATTCAAGTGCCCTGAAAAAAACAGCAACTCATTAACCCACTTGTGAGAGATCACAGATGCTTTTTGTTTATCGTTTCAAAGCGGTATTTTGAGTGATTATGACATCATCTGGCCCGTTCAAGTCACACTTTTAGGAATTATTCAAACGGGTTAATCCAAATACTAATGGCCTGCCTCATAATAGCAAAAAGCAAAAAATGGGTTACTGGATTTTTATTTATTTTTTTGCTTACATTTCATCATGTGTAACTGATGTGACTGACCCTGGTCTTTAGTTTGTGTAACCGTTAATAGAGAAAGACTAGGACCTCCTTGTCCTCGGGCATTAGTTACTGTTGTGTGTCTCTGGAAAAGATTACCTCTGGTGTTTACTGCTGGTGGGTCACATTGCAACAAGGACGCACTCAATGGGGCTCAGAAAGATCAAATGCTTCTCTGTTCCTTGGGCATAAAGAAGCATTTAGGTTAGGTAACAGTTTCTTACAATTTCTGGTCTTCTCCCAGGATTATGTTTACAGACAGACCCCAGATTTTACCCAGAAGCCTCTTGTATTGGGGAATGTGACGATCATTAAAACAACACACAGTTGATTCATTTATATGCTTTGTTTTTTTGTGATACCTTTAGCAAATACTTTCACTTTTGCAGTGAGGGGAGCAACCTGACTCCAGCGCACCATTATCCAGACTTCCGTTTCAAGACGTACGCACCACTGGCTTTCCGTTACTTCCGGGAGCTGTTCGGGATCAAGCCAGATGATTACTTGGTAAAACATACTTTTTGATTTCTATTGGTTTTGGCCACTCTCTTCACTTTTTATTAAAGTCAACATGAAATACTACTGTTCAAAAATATGGGGTCAGTGTAGATTTTTATTAAAGAATTCATTGTTTTATCAGCACGGGCACATTAAATTTACCAAGTGACAATAAGACATGCATATGTACAAAGAACTAACAACTTTACATAAATATTGGTCCTGACTTTTCTATTCATCAATAATCCTGAAAACATGTATCCAGTTTTCCACCAACCATATTAGCAGCACAGTTGTATTTACCTTTAATAATAATCAACATTAATAATAATATTTTTTTCTTGAGCACCAAATCATCATATTAGAAGATTTTTGAAGGATCATTTGACACTGAAGATCGGAGTAATGGCTGCTAAAAATTCTGCTTCGCATCACAGAAATAAATTACAACATTTTAATATATATTCAAATAGAAAACCGTTATTTCAAATTGTAATAATACTTTCACAATATTACTGTTTTTACGGTGTTTTTGATCAATTAAATGCAGCCTCGTTGAGCATAAGAGACTTCTTTCAAAACATGTTTCAAAACATCTTATTTTGCATGATATATCATTGCAAAGAAAAAAAATGGAAAGGTGAAAGAAAAATGTTCTTTGTATTCTTTCATATATAATAAAATATAACTTATTTCACCCTCTGAACAACTTTTTTTTTGTATGACATCCTTTTTGCCTTTAAACACCTCCCCTCCAACCATCTGTATTATTTTAATGCGTAACGCCAACTTTTTGCAATCCAAAAATTGTTAATAGATAAAATGAAGTCAATTGAAAATAATGTTTATCTCAGAAATATCATCATATTATGAAAAGTAATGATTTGGCAAATGGGAAATGCAAACCAGATGCATTAATGAACTGCTATGGCTCTGATTAAGCACAGTTTTCATGTTCCTATTAATGCCAAGACTATTATGTGCCTAGTTCCCTAAAATATCCCTCCACCTGAGCCCTAACAAAGCATCTTTGTGTAAATTAAAGTTCAGTGGCTGCTTACATCAGATGCCAGTAAGACTGACCAAGAGTACTACTGACCCCTGACGAACTTCACCGCTGCACCTTGCCAACTGTGACTGGCAGGAACTCAGAATTTACGTCCTCATTTGTAAATTCCCAGCAGGGATTAGCGGTTTGGTTTGATGTGTTCTCGCTATGTAAGTAGTGTCCTGCCACATTGAGGTGTTGGAGGTGTACATTTCCCTGCACTGCAACACCGCCTCGGTCTGACTCGCAGCCACTGCAGTGCCTCTGCAGCATCTCTGCAGCTCTCGTACAGTTTGATCTGCGTGTTTGCATGTGTGTGAGTCAGGGTGGATGATGCTGATTAGGCGTATGATCTCAGTCGAGCTGTTAATTGCCTCCTCTGCACTTTGACTTTGACATCTAATGGCCTTGTAATTAGCCCAGCAGAGCGGTATCGCTCCCAGGTGCCTGATAGTCTGGTCTTCCTGTGTAATTTGTGAACCTGCATTGTATCATCCCCTGTTATGAAGCTATTGTGCGCTGCCTTTAGACAAAAATTTTAATTATAGTATATGCAATGCAATGCAGATGCTGGGCTTTATGATGCCCCTAATGACAAGGGAATACCTGTTTACATAATACCATTCAAAAGCAAAAATTTTTGCATTCTACATTTTGCATAGCACTGCAGGAAGAGCTGTATACGGACCAGTAAACTCCTGTACACACCGCAGATTTTCGGACAAATCTGGAAGTATTACTGACTAGACACGGAAATACCATGGGTCTTAGGGTCTAGTCTTTACCCAACAAATTGGGGTGGCCCCCCGTAGATATGTACACTTCCAGATGGTACCGTAGTTATGAGGTATTCTTAGGCAAACAGTCAGTTTGATAACATGGCAAGTTAAACCTATTTCTATCGAATTCGGGGGCGTTCACACCTCGTGGCTGTCGTTGCCTCACCTTTGGTCTATCATGGTTAACTGGATGGTGCTTTGAACTTACACCCACTTCCCCTAATCCAGAGAGTATGGGGCCACTGAGCACCAAAGGACTTTTCTTACCCACAAAAGTACTTTCATGGAAACTTGTTTATATTCCACCCAAAACCTACATGAACTAAGAACTTATGACGCTTATTATTAGAATACATCCCTCCCAAAAACCTTACAGGTGAATGATGTGATTGGTTGCTGACCAGGTGGGCAGATTGATTGTTTGTCTTTATTAGTGGGAAATAGTAAATAGTATCCAAAACATAAAAACAGTCATAAAATAATTTCAACAGAAAACAACATTTAAAAATACATCTACTTGAATTAAAGATTTCAAACAAATGCAGTAAATAACACATGAAATAAAGTGACCCAGCAGACTCCGTTCCTCACAGTAGATCCTGTGTGCATGCACATCAACAACAGTATCTTCCTCATCTTACATTGATCTCAACCATTTCTGTCCTCCGCAGTGCTCTTTCTGTGTTTACCTCGGTTGACCTTGTCTCCAGCAACTGCAAAACAACAATAATGTTGACAATAATCTTTACAGGCTAATAGCCTATTTAAGAAGCTACATCATGTCAATTTCTAAACTTACTGTTGTCTCTCTTTGGCTAATGGAGTGTTTCAGCTGGGCCTTTCCGGAGTGAAACTATGAAAACCTCTTCCTCATAGCCTCATCATAATTCCTGCAGGATACCTAAAACACATAAAATGCGTTTAGTAAAGGAAAATATTTAATTGGATAGGTGAAACAATACAAAAATGGATTTTAAAAAATCTTGTGCAACAACATCCTCCGAATCTGTTACCATTTATAATCTCTGAAGATGAGTTGACCCAGTCATGTGTGTGGGATACTGTAGAAAAGAGAATAGTATAATATATATAGAGTATAAATATAGTTTTGACATTAAATATATTAGTTTTACACAATGCAAGCTTACAAATGTTTCAGTCTGTAGCTGTTGGTGTCTTCAAGAAGTGTGACCTGAGATCAGGTCAAACACAAAAGTCTTAGCCGGGGGTGGGATGTGTGTGTGTGTTTGTGGGAGGGGATCATTTATGAAGAGTTAGATATATTGGAGACCAGTGCTATTTGACACACTTTTTACATAAAATATTTATAAGGGGAGATATCTTTTGAAAGTATTGTTTGTCTATATGTAGTTTACAATTATATATATACTCTTTGCTAGTTTTGGTTACGCAGATATTTCTTGAGACGAGGGGGAAAAAAGATTGGATAGGGAAAGCTCCGGCTTCGTGTGGAGCAGCTAATTTGAGGCTTGCTTTTTGTTGAAACTTCACTGGCCCACCCCCTCCTTCACCTGGGAACACAATAAGCACCTTTAATGCTGGTCATTAACATATGAAAGGTCTGACAGCCACCACTCCTCTCAACCAGCAGTGTTATGTATACGGCTGTATACGTCCATGAAACTTCACGGATTCCTGTATATGTCTGTGTACATGGATATTTCTGGAAATTTACTGTTCTGTGTAACTTGGCTCAGGTAATTTCCACATACAGCCAGCAAACCTGAAATTACACGGCAGTTTACCATGGCCAGATATGACCAGATTTGACTCTTTTCATGCAGTGTGAATGGGAGTTCATTTTTATTTGCATTTACTATGGACACACTTCCAGAAAAATCTGCATGAAGTGACTCAAGCGCACAGTAGCAGTATATCTATTTAAGTTCGGAGTTCTTATAGCTCAAGAGGTAAAACATGGTAAATGTTTTCTGTTCTCAGGGAACATATACTACCATTCAAAAGATGAACGTGTGTAATGCTTTTTTTTATGTTTGAAATATGTCTCTTTTTGCCACTAAGGGCTGAAGTTAGTTGATCATAGAATAACAGGACCAATACAGTAGTTTCGGTTCAACTTTGTCAGTAGTGCCACATTCACGGTTATTCACTGTCGGGGGTTTGCTAGTATTTCCCCACCATACAGGATTCATGCATTTTTTTAACCCAATATTGTGTGTAAAATATCTTTTACATTTCGGCTAATCTGTATTAAACGGAAACATGATATTCGTTAATAGTCATTAGTACTGGATAAAGGAATAGTTCAACTACAAAAATGAAGAAGTTGACATCCAAAAGTATGAGTGGTTTCTTCATCAGAAAGGTTGGAGTATAAGTTAGATCACATCAATTGTACCTATGATCCTACTGAGTGACTGTGGCCGTCAGATTTTTTATGAGTTGATGTGCCATAAAAGGATACCATAAATCCTACATAGTACCATCTTACAAAAAGTAAGCTTCCAGTCCATATCAATTAATTGTTTTCTTTGATGACTTTTTCTTTTTAGGGAAAAGTTGAGATTATAACCAAATCCATCACGAATTATACCCTTTCAATACCACTCTTTGGCCAAAATACGTGTCCTCGATCCATAATTATTGCTTTCTCATGTGAACAAGTCTCTGTTCGAATCGTGAGAACTATTGCACCGGCTCCAATATTCAAAAAAGTCCAAAAACAGAAAGTCTAATAACAAATATGTTGTGGATTAGGGTGATAGGGCACAGGGCATGGACTCCTCTTTGGATGGCTGAGGGTGAGTAAATTTCAGCCCAATTGTATTTTGGTGAACAAATCCTTTAAGTTCTTTAGTACAAAGGAAGGTGTTGTATGTAACTGGGGCAATAGATCATTAAAATGTTGTATGATGTGAGATATTGAGGTCTAAAACTCAGCATTGATAAGTCGGCTAAGATGAAAGAAAGTTATATTCATGCTTGTTGATTTTGTTGTTGTACTTTAAAATTATGTTTAGATAGGGCATGAGGACGCCTGCAAGATAATTTTACAAAGCCCCATGCATTGCTGGATGACATGCCTTCACAAATGCAATGTCCATGGGGTTTGGGCGGGAAGTACGAACGTGACTGTTTGACTTTCATTTGCAGTGCCTTTGAATATGACGTGTCTGCTCCCGGTCTTCATACACGGCTCATGGTGCGCGGTCTCAGCCTATCAGGTGTAAACCCCGCCATAAACTCATGTAGAAAGTTGTCTTAAGACTCATAATGTTAGGCGGGTTTTAGCATTTTACCTCTACTTAAACCATTTGGATTACAGGGCGTAATCATCCGCTTTTACAGTGGGTAAGGCAAACTGTTTTAGAAAACTACCATTCAGGATACTGTCCAGCCAGTCAGTTTGGTGATGTTTATAAGTCATGTCTAGTCTACTTTCATTATGTACAGATATACTATCTATATACTATCTTATCTATATATGATATATATGTATATGTGTGATGGGATATATTTTTATCTAGTATGAGTTTTGATTTTTAAAATCGAGTGTATTTTAATTGAATTGACTCTGCAGCACATACTGTTGTGCTCTATTTAAAGACTGTTTTAATGGATTGTTTTTGTTGTAATCCTGCAGTATGCCATTTGTAAAGAGCCCCTTATTGAGTTGTCTAATCCGGGCGCCAGCAGCTCGCTCTTCTACCTGACCAGCGATGATGAATTCATCATCAAAACCGTCCAGCACAAGGAGGCAGAGTTCCTGCAAAAACTGCTTCCAGGATACTACATGGTAGGTCTCAGTAGAGTAAAGACTCATTCATCTCCTCAGTGAAGAAAGCTGAGTAAAACACTGTGACTCAGTAGTAGTCTAGTATTCTCCGTTCTGTTCTCCCGCCCATATATCCTGATATTATAGAGGGTTACTTACTGGTGTTTCCAAATTGCGCGTGTCTGTATTTCAAGTTAACCCTTTTCCATCCGCTTCCCTTGTGACAGCTACGGTTGTGGATAAATGACGCCATCAACTCCTATTTCTACTATCAGCCGAAAAGGTATCCTTCTAATCCTTTTGATTAAAGCAAAATTACAATCACTTTAGTATATAATTATATTTTTTTTTTAAATAGGATTGCTTCTTTTTAATATACAGTCCAAAAGTTTTTGCAGTTCTTGTCGAAAACAGGGCGTAGGACATGTGTAACCCTGCTCACAGTGGCATCTATTATCATTAATCTCAATGTAAAACGTCTTCATATTTATACACTTTACGTTTTCATTGCTTTAAGTAAGTGTTATGTTACATATATTTAGGTTCTCTCTGACATAGAGGACACATTGTTTTATCAGACCGCTGGGGCTTTCCTATACCTATTCCCCCTCCCTGGATTCCCCTGTTGGTCTCTTTTTCAAATCCATTTCCATGTTCAGGTATATATGTAAAAAATATTGCTAATCGTCTGGAATAAGACTAACCAACGATTTCTGTTCATAACTGAAAAGATTGTTTAGTACAAAATCCAGCTAGTTTGACTTGTGTTATAGAGCAAATGAAAGGGGAACGTAGGAAACCCAATAAAGCTTCAGAATGTCTGTCATTGTGTTGAACATTTATTAGTGTTGTTAGATGCGTATGGGAGGTTAACATGAATAACAGTGTTTGATAGTCGCAAAGCGAACAGTAGACTAACTGTACTATAACAGAACATGCGAAGAAAGTATTAAGAACGTGATATAAATGGCATTTCCTTTAATTAAAGCTTTTTTTCTCGAACCTCAACCAGAACAAGGTTACTCTCCTCCCCAAGTTCTACGTGCCTGTACTGTGTTTTCATAATCTTTTCTTGGAGGATTTATATAAACATTCGCTTTTCTGGTTTCATGAAACACTTTTTTCTGCTCGGTCTTTACAAGATTGCTACTACAAATATTGCTCTTTTATAGGTTTCTACGTACAAGCGTCTACGGGCTCACGAAAAGAAACGGGGGGAAAACAGTGTGCCTGCCCCACATCTAAGGTTACCTAGGACTTTGTTGTACCTGCAGATGGCTTGTACTTTGGGACACAGAGACCTATCAACGCCATTGATGAAGACGCTACAGCGAGCACTGTCCGGGTGAGGTCTACTCTATTGATTTTTTGCAAACCAGAATAAAATGAGGTCGTCTTGCTGTGCAAGCGTGGGTGGGTCCAGAGCACGTTCTTTTGTGTGGTTTGTTAGGGGCATGTTTGGAGGTTGTTGTAGCGTGAGTCAATAGAATAGAAAGTCATGGCGTGATAGCATAAACAAAAAAGGCTCTGAAGATATCTCCTGGGACATCTGAGAGGAGGCGAAAAAAAATATATTTTACACATTTGTGTTAGGTCCAGTTCTGTGGATGACCAAACCTTGACCCTTTGACTCAAACCTAGATATTGCCGTCTGAGTGTCATCACCTAGTGTTTGGTATGAAAGGTTACTCTTTTGATCAAATCATGCCTGACGTGTCTCCCAGATGGGCCCTGCTCACTAGAATAAATTGAAGTAAAAAACAGCCGGCCAGTCATAAATGTTCCCTTCTATTTGGTAAGTTCTACATTGCTAAAAATGGCGATGTTGTGTGTTTGCAGTAATTTTTCATTAACTGCTATTTCGTGTAATAAGCTGCTATCATCCTTCTTGATTATCACTTCTCTTTCGGTTTTGTTCTAAAAAGAGTCGACATGAGCCTGGCATTAATCCTTTACAGTAAGCAGTTTGTAAACTACCGTCAAAGGGTTTCTTTTGTACTGTAGTTTTCAGATCTGATCATTTCCACTTTGCAGCAATTTGGCACATGAATTAACAAAAGTGATCAAGTAAAGCATATCCTCTCTATTTTGTTATACCTTAGCACATAACACATTATAATGCTTTAATAAGTAAGGTTCTTTTGAAACTTGAAAGATCCCAAAATCCTGTTTTTTTTTGTGATAGAAATAATGAATCCCAGCATTATTAGCAGATTTGAAGGACGCTATGTGACCACTGTTAAGCCTGGGAGTCTAAGAATATGAGCGAATAAATTAATTAACTCCATTCATCCCAAGAAATAAATTATCATTTGTTAAAACATATCTAAAATTGATTCTTAAAGGTATCATGTTTCTACTTTATGTATTTGGTGAGCATATAATGAGACTTTCTGGCTAACGACGATTTAAACTCATTTACCAACCCCAAACCCCTCTTGGTGTAATAGCAGGGTTACTATTAGGTATGTAACTAATTGCCGTGTCTTTAAATGTTGTATTCATATTTATCCCCCCACAACACTTCCTTACATTGACCTGCAGGCAGATAACAACATGTTGTTTTAATCTTTACACCTTATAACCACCACAGATTTGATACTATCAAGCTACCATTCGCTAAACTACCGTGCTGAGGATCATTAGGACATTACAAGACCGCTACGTTTTCTTAGAGCCGGGACAAATGAAATCAACAGCATCAGGTAAATAGAATTGGAGCAAGGTCAAGTGCTACACTAAAAGATGATGCAGAAGGAAGAACCCACTATGAACCGTTCCAACTATTGCTGGTCATTTTTTTGAGGGGATGGTAACATAATAGAAATGCCCTGCAATTGTATGCATCTGTTGTCATGTTTTGTGTTTTAATAAGTAAAAGTGGCTTTCTAAAATGGCGCTTAGATTTCCCAAGATTCAATAGAAATTTTTGGAACCACTTAGAATCTTTTGTTCCTGTAATCAACAGTAAAGATGTTTTAGTCTCATCCTCATGCACAAGCACCCGGGAGGATGCCACAGTTTCATGGAAAACAAGTTCATGATAGTCTTCAGCTCCACAGTAGCTTATCAACAGATTCAAAATGTGCTGAGTGGCAGACCTCTCCGTTTAGCTGGGAAACAAACCGCATAAAGCCAGTCTGGCATTCCTTTCTATTTCAGCAGATCAGGCTGTCGACATGGTCTGGTAAATATTGTTGTATTTCAGATGATTTCGGGTTTTTTCTTCTACGAAATGGTTTGTAAACAATCAGATGGTATTTTCCCTCCTAGACAGTTTTCATTACTGCTTAAATGTTGGGACTTGGTTATGACTAATCGTCTGCTCCACATGACTTTGCAGGTTTGTGAAATACCTACAGATTAGCACGCATTCGTTGTCTCCAAGGAAGCCATAGGTTGTAGGGATTGTAAGGTCATTGCTGTTTTGGTGGTAAAAGGGTAGTTCACCCCAAATAACAGAAAATTCGGTCAGTAATACTCACCCGTGTTGGTCCAACACGTAAGTACTTAGTGTCATCTTCGAACCAATTAATTAGGTGCGGTATAGGTGATGCCGCGGTGCCTGATACTAGGTATTGCAGTCCAACTTCAAAATATGTGAGAGGGTATTCACCGTGCCACTCCTCCTCAGATTGACGCACACGAAGGTTGAGATTGAGGACACCATACGACCGCGGCACTGACGATGACTGACATGACCTCTATCCGCGTGTCTTTCCTCCAACTGGCATATGGGGTCCTCGGAAACCATATATTGGTCAACTGGCATGGGAGGTTCACAAACCAAACCATGAGACCGCCTATTCTGGCCCCGTACACCGCACCGTTCAAATGGAGAATCACTGCTGTAGCATGTTTTAGATAAAAAAGTATCGTTAACTTAGCATGGGTCTTCATTAATTATCCCTTGCAATACACCTATGTGGGATTATGCTTTAGTCGAGTCAACCATGTACATTACAGCACTTAGTCAGCTATCTTGAGAACATCTGTCAGTGGCTCCCTACTGACCCTTCCTAGACAGCAAGGTAACTTACCAAGTTCCAATTGTCATAGATACTCTCAGTAATCATACGATGATTGACAAGTAGTCTACGTCCTGTGCAAGGGTCAACCCGTACACGTCGACAGCTCACGAGTCATACTTTTTGCCGCACAAGAAGAAAATCAAAAACATAAAGTATTCTTTCCAAATTTTCGTCTTATGCTAAGATTAATACAAAAAAAGAAGACTTACAGACAACATTAACAAAAATAGACTCTATTCCACATTTCGTCTTACTCGTCCCTTGGCGTGCCGTCCGACCATTGTATAACGACGCGAGCGGGTGGCGTTTGATTGTCTCTGACCAATCGGCGTACGACGTAATCATGACGGTCGCGCCGTAAGCGCCTGCGCACCGACACGCCGTCTCGCGCAGATTCAGCCCTCAGAACTCACAATACAATATTTTAAAGTGTGTCGTAAGTGATCTCGCCGGCTACGGGTCTTCGGACAAACGAGGTCGTGAGTGACATTAATGACATTAATTTCATTGTTGCACACTAACATCCTTTAAGCTGTTCTGACGTGGCTGCTAGGGCTTTGTGCGGTGGTTGAAATAAATTCTACCTTCTAACACATACTTAGTTAGCATACTGGAACGTGCCCGTTCACATTTAAGCTCCGGCAATATTTTTAAGAATTAATTGATGCATTTATTCAGAAAAAAGAAACTGGCATACACGCGCTACAAATGTGACCGTAAGGACATTTTTTGTTATGTATGTAACACAAAAGATTTATTATAGCAAATGATTATAGCTTCGTTTTCCTTTAGAATTGATTGGAATAAATTATTCGCGTTCCATGGTCTGCCACCCCATCACAAATACTCAGCAGCACAACCGTTTCATCAACTGAGGAAGCTTAGAAACTGTTTTGATCAAGCCAACAGCAGATATGATCTCGAAGGATCATGTGACCTTGAAGAGGCTTAATGCGCCTGATATCACTAGTCGCACCACCAGAAATACTCTAATCTTATAGACCCTTACCCAACAATAATTACAGTAGTATTTACTAACTTGTAACACTATTACCAATGATTACTATGTACTTACTACGTGTATTGTTATCACACAACATAACGCTGCATGGTTGTGGTAAAGTAGTACTTTAACTTAACACTTTGTAAACTTCATAACTCACCAATTTACGCCATAACGTTGCACCCGGTTATGCTAAGATTTCACTCCTCGACTAACGCCGCGGCCCGAGAAGTGCCGCAACTCCATCCCAACAAGATAAACCAAATGTCCAACTTTACAACAGCCCATAACGCACAAGTTACAAAAAACAATATAATAAAACTCAGAAATACACGAACACCATCAGGAAAATATAGTCCACACCAGAAATTATTCTTTACCCAGCCGACAACCTTTTGAATATACAATTTTTCCCCCTCATACTTACACCACCCCAGCCCCTCTCCCCCCCAGCCCACAACCACCCCCTCAACCCCCAATTGCAAACACCAGCTTCATCCAGTCTGCTCCCCCACCCACTTAAATCCTGGCATCTAAATGTATTGGATAGTTTGAGACAGTGTCATTGGTTTTGGGTATCATCACATGCTGTACCCTTTTTTCTGGGACGGAGGACATTTACTGTCAATTTCCCGACCTTTCAGAAGAATCCAGTGAAGAAATCAGCATGAGCGTTGTCGACCAGTTTCGGAGACTGGTATTAAAGTAGCTAGTTTAAAGGTATTTGTCAGGAATTGTCATCCTTATCTATGGAATAATATAAGCGGTGGTGTTTTATAATTACATGTAGTAAAAAAGTGTTTCGGAAAAATTCATGCTCCAGTCTGGCATAGATGGACCCCATTAAGCGGGATTGTGCGCCATGTTGATTTTCTTTTTGACGCGATTTCGGCACCCTTTCGGGTCGATCTTCCATCCTTTTGCCTTGAAGTTTTTGTCCCTTTTTTTTTTCCTCCTTTTCATTAATAGGTCTTAGCCAAGGTTTTTATATTTACCCACTGTGTAATTATGAGCATTATTGCTAGCAATATGCTATTTTTTATTATACTGTATAAGTGCAATACTATTACACTTACTAGGGGTACTGCGAAATATTCAGCCCCCTAAAGTTTCGTCACTCTTTGTTTATATTGCAGCCTTTGCTAAAAAATTTTTTTTCCCCTTTTTTTTTTTTTCTTTTTGTTTTTTTTTTTCCCTTTTTTTTTTTTTTCTTTTTTCTTTTTTTTTCCCCCCCCTTTTTTTTGTTTCCCTTTTTTTTTTTTCTCTTTTTTTTTTCTCTTTTTTTTTTTTATTTTTTTTTTCTTCTTTTTTTCTTTTCTTTTTTTTTTCTTTTTTTTTTTTTTTTTTTCTTTTCTTTTTTTTTTTCCTTTTTTGCTTTTTTTTTTCGTTTTTTTTTTTTTTTTTTTTTTTTTTTTTTTTTTTTTTTTTCTTCTCCATTTTCCCCCCTCCCTTTAGTACAATTTTTTTTCCCAAGGTCCACACAGTTCACACCTATATTGACAGATTCTTTATCGTATTATTCCCTTAGTAACTGTCTCATGACATTCTTTGCAGATTTATTAAAAAAGATTAAACTGAAATATTCACATGGTCTTAAGTATTCGGACCCGTGCTGTGACTAAACATTTATAGTTTTTTAACCCCAGGTGCTTGTCAATTTATTATTGATTCAATCCTTTGAGATGGTTGTTAACCGTCATTTGTATACAGCTGTGGGTTTAATTATATGTATTTGGACTTGATTAGGAAAGGCCACACACTCTGCTCTATATTTAAGCTTACAGCTACAGTGCAGGTCATAGCAACATGCGAATTTCATGAGGTCAAGGAACTGCATTGAAGAGCTCAGAGACAGAATTGTGGCAAGGCACAGATTTGGCCAAGGTTATAAAACAATTTCTGCTGCACTTAAGGTTCCTAAGAGCAGGGCCTCCATAATCCTTAAATGGAAGCGTTTGGGATGACCAGAACCCTTCCTAAAGCTGGCCATCCGGACAAACTGAGCTATCGGGGGAGAAGAGCTTTGCTGAGAGAGGTAAAGAAGAACCCAAATATCACTGCGGCTGAGCTCCAGAGATGCTTGCTTTTATTGTCGTGAGAGGAGAAAAGTTGTAGAATTTAGTCAACTCTAGCACTGTTTCAAGACTTTTGTCACCACCAGGCGGCGGCTTTATGGCAGAGTGGCCTTCTCCCGGCATTAGACACACTGAAAAGCCCGCATGGGTTTGTAAAAACTACACTGAGGAACTCCAATTGATGGTGTTTTTTAGAATAAGATTCATATGGTTGATCGATGACCCAAGACCCGAGAACCCTTTTTGGCTTAATTCTTAAGCGGTATGGTGGAGGGAAGAGAAAACCTAGGCATCTGCTAACACCTGTCAAACCCAGCCAACAGATGAGAGCATCTCGGTGGGGACAAGCATCAGCGTGTGGCGGGTTTCTTCAGGGTTGTTTTTCAGCGCAGGGACGTCGACGTAATTGGTGCAAGCGATGGGAAACCGAGGAATGCGGCCCATTTAGCTTTACTTGGGACTCTCTGAGAAAACCTCTTGCAGGAGTGCCAGGACCCTTCTAGGACTGGGCGACAGGTTAAAGTTCACATGACACATGACCTAAGAACATCAGCTAAAATAACGAATGGAGTGGCTTCACAATTACACTCTTTTTTGTTGACCTGTTTTGAATGGCTCAGTCCAGCGCCCCTTACTGACTTAAACCAATTTGGAGAGCTTGGTATTAGACCTAAAAATGGCTGTCCACCAATTTTTACCATCCAACCTGACAGAACTGGAGTGGATCTGCAAGGAGGAATGGCAGAGGCTCCCCAAATCCAGGTGTGAAAAACTGTTGCATCTTTCCCAAAAAGACTCAGGCTTGTATTAGTACACAAAAAAACAAAAAAAGGGTGCTTGCTTCTACTAAATACTGAGCAAAGTTTCTGAATACTTAGGACCATGTGATATTTCAGTTTTTCTTTTTTAATAAATCCTGCAAAACTGTCCCATTCTGTGTTTTTTCTGTCAACCATGGGGGTGTGGTGTACCATTCATGAGTGGAAAAAAAGAACTTAAATGATTTCTAGCAATGGCAATGCAATTATAACCAAGAGTCGAAAAATTATAGGGTGGTTCTGAATCCTTCCTACCACTGTATGTTAAAATATTTGTCGGCATTTCTTCTACTATTCAAGTTACTATCTACTTGTTGCAAATTTGTTTGCAAGTATATGCCACTCGTATTGTAGGCCATATTTACAACAGTAGTGCAATAATAACGTACTCGATGTTGTAAATGACTTCTATTTCCGTTTAAAATTATTGAATGGATGCCACCTTATTGGTACAATTAAGCCCTCCCTACACCTACCTTAACCTTACCCGATACTTTATTTTCAACTTTTTTGATTATTTCCTTAATTTCTATAGAAAATAAATGCCTTTACGATGTGATACGAGAGTTGAAAAGGCCCGAAGGATAAAAAAAAGTTTTGGCAAAAAGGGGGATCGAACACAAGGGGCGAGCGCATTCAAATAAGTCCTAGCCAACACTAAATTTTTATCCATCTTGCGTTATCACTAGAGCGGATGTGTACTACGGCGATTTAAATAAATATAAACTATTACACATCCGTATTGTTTCTTTATCATATAAGGGCCCAATTATTCAATACAATATAACGGCGACTTTTCATACCATCTTCGATTACGTTCTACCAGACTCTGCTGTTCGTCGGTTGGTTATTTGTCCTGTTACGTTTGATTTGAAGTTATGTCATGTCAGCAGCGGTGGGAGTGATCCAAACAATGAAATGTCTCAAACTATATCTACCTCTTTCGGTTTGTCTGATTTGTCCTTGTGTTTTGGGACTGTTCCATTTGTTTTCGGAATTGTTGTGTGGTTCTGATGTTTAAGTTGTCTGAATTGTTGTTGTGCCTTGACTTGTATTTTGTTTCCTCTTAGACTGTCATTTTGCGGTTGTTAGATGTGTTATGTTGTTTTCATAATTGTGTTTGTCTGCCATTCTCGGCACAGTAAATCCATTGATATTGGACTGTCACATCAAAGTACCACACATTTGGTAAAAATATAACATTAAGTAGTGACAAGTCATTCGCCAAACATTAAAGTTGTTTTCTAATTTTATTTTTCTGCTGGAGCACATTCTACGTTAAATGCTTTTGTGAAAATGTGGGTTGTTTGGCCATGTTGCCTTTCCAGGCGCAGCGTGACCACACACCGTTGAGAACATTTTCCAAAACATGATTGTAATGCAGGTAGAACAAACGGAGTTGCAAATAATGACAGAACTTGCAATTTGTGGCATTGTGGTTAACATCCTTTTTTAAGCTGCTTTCTGTTTCTGTTATCGTTTCCCGCTCCACATTGCTGTCCAGGGAAAAACTATTTTCTCTTAAATGATCTCATTTTTGTTCTATTAGGCATGGAGTGTTTTTCAAGTGACAACCATGCCACTATCCGACCATGTTTGCCTCTTTAACTTTGTTAAGTCCTCCAAAATTCAATTGATGCAAGTAAAAACCACAGTAAATGAATACCATTTATAAAGAGTTTTTTTTTTTTTTGTGGCAGGATGTTGACGTGTCCCAATTGTCGAATAGGTAATTCTTGGCCCTCTGTGGTCACCTTGTGCTTCTCGAATTTTTCAGCAGACTTGGCACTTGACTTTCTTACTGTTCATTTGTTTACCAGCAAACAAGCTCTACAACGGTGCCATTGCGATGGCATTCCAGACATGACCTGTTATTAAAAGCGATTCGAGACAAAATGTTCCCTATATGTAACAGTCTGAGAGTTTGTCTTTTTTGGCACCTGAAGTATGTACCGACCGGCCGGCCCCTGTGAGCGCTGAACTAAAAGGATCAGCCGTAATGCGAGTCACAAGAGGGCCGAGGGAAAAATGAGAACTCGAGTTTCACACAATAATGACCATACTTGGGGACATTCGGCCCGCTGTAGCCCACCCTGCCATCCAACTTCAGCATTTGAGAAGAACATAGTCTTTTATGGATTGAAATTGTTGAAAAGAAGTTCTTTTCTGTCATCTTTTTACACTATGTTCTTGATGCAAGGAAACGCAAACTGCAGTCCAAACACATTCCAATGAGTGCTGTAAGATTTTATTGTTAGCTTTTCCTTCTGGCTTAAACCAATACCATGTTGTTCGAGAATGAAATGAAAGCTCTACTAGACAGAAAAGTTTTCCTCGCTAGTAAGCAACACGTAAATGTCAATCTCACCCTGGGCTTCAACTGCAGAGCACAATAGAACCAAATCTATAAGAATCAAGAACAAGCGCTTAAACGGTTTCTATGTGACTCGTCTCCAAGCACTTATGGGATTTCGATAATGCATTGAGCATGTCGCCAGCATTTATCTTCACTCTTGATGTAAATGTCTTCTCTGAGCTGAACGGAAATGAGTAAGCATTCATTTTAATGACCTGATTTTGACAATAAAGAACGCTTTTGTCACCTTGAAGTAGCGTAGCCTATCATGAAATAACTAATAAACGCAGGCCTGTGATGAGATCGCTCGCGAATTGTTTGTTCCACAACTGTCTTCTACCGCATTTAACAGAAAAAGTTTGTTATTTTGATATTGTGGCACACTTTCTCTAGCTATATGTATGCTTGTTTTGCAGAGGTCATCCGCAGTGTTGTGGTAGTTATGGCTATTATGTTTTTACCATGATTCAATACTTAAAACAAATTTTTACAGGTTTATTTTGTATCTTGTGTGAGGTGTCAAATGCGCTTCAACGTTACATTTATCCGCCCCTGGAGGAACGAGTCAATTTCCTACTCGCTCCAACAAAAAATGTGCCTTTTTTTTTATTCTTTTTTTACAGATAAATGTATGTGTACTGTATATTATTTATTATGTTATTCAAATACACAAAGATGCAAATGTATATATTTCAAAAACTAGTTTGTGTTTACATATTAAATATTATACATATAACAGAAACTGATAGATAAAATCAAATAGACTGTCAATATTTTAACAACATACTGTATGTGTGTGTATTTATATATACATATTAAACATACACAGTACACACATTTATTATGTAAACAAAAACTTTTATTTCGGATGAGATTAATCGCGATTAATCGTTTGAACCGGCACTAATATGTATATATGTATATTGTGTGACCTGTATATATATATTATATATATATATGTGTGTGTGTGTATATGTATATATATATAGACACACACACACACACACATCTATATATAGATCTAATACAAATTATTTATCCTGATCATCTATTATTAAATGTCATTATTATTATTATTATTTTGATTGAACTTTTTCCCTAACAATCTGTCCTTAAAGAGTAAACACCATGTATGAACATGGATTTTGCCAATGTATTCACAACTAACCAGGAAGTGAATGCAAATAATCAATGTGTCATATATTTATTACATAGAAACTTCTTGAAAAGTTGGTTCTTGTAAGTTTATAAGAAGATTTCTGTCTTAAAAGAGTCAAAAAAGAAAAAATGTCTTTAAAAATGTTTAGATTAAACGCCTATTAAATACAGGCACTGCTAATGTATTTTCTATGTGCAATAAAAATTGATTTTATTTTTGAAATGTCAAGTGCACAAACAATAATAAAACCTAATGAGAAAATAAAACCTAATAAACCCTAATGAAATCTTTTTATCGGGTCTCGGGAGGTCACATACCTCATGTTTGCATACAATATGAACTCAAGTGACACATTTTTTCACTGAACTCTTCACCTGATGTTAATGACCAGTGACTGGTCTCATTTGAGCCGACTCGACTGATGGCTGCAAACCAAGCTGCAAAACAGGTGGTTTTAATAGTGGTATAACAGCAAGCCATTGTGGACTGCTGCCCTGAAGCCCAGGATGTTTTCTGTGGAAAATGGAAAAATACTTTACATAAGTATCTCAAAACAGGAAGAGCTTTCACGTAACACATTTGTTTCCTTTTGTTTTAGCGCACTGAACCACTTGTAATATTTAGCCCATATTTGTACTTGTTATATTTTGTTAAGGGCTCATGAGGAATCAAACAAGCTTGATGTACTATGAAAACATACTGCAACTTTCATAACTCAAAACTTCCTCTCCAGTTCAAAAAGGCCAAACGGCTAGTTTTGAATGTCTGCAATGTTCTGATTTTTGACAAATTATTAAAAATGCACACTTTTTAGTGCCCAGGCCTATTTAGGCTTTCATAAAAAGGGGTAAATGTGACCCTGGACCATAAAACCAGTTTTAAGTGTCAATTTTTTTGACAAGTAACTTGACTATTTTGCCAAGAAGGAGATACAACTATTATCTGGAATCTGAGGGTGCAAAAAACTCAAAATACTGAGAAAATCGCCTTTAAAGCTGTCCAAAGAAGTTCTTAGCCGTGCATATTACTAATGAGGAGCCACCCGGCCAGTCACCAAAAGCGGAACTCCCGCCGGCCTTGGTCGAAGTGGATCCTTAATGCTGTATACCTGCTCTTTTATATCTTGCGTCTTCTTAATTTAACCGGACTCTAGGTTTCTACTGTTTTGTCTAGCTCCGTGTTCATCGACTCCAATTCACGTTGATCATTAAATTAGGCAATATTTCTAATATCAAAGCTGATCACACCATATCAATTGTTTATTCTTAATTTAGAATTTGGTATTCGGAATCCCATACTTTTCCAATTATTTTTCATCAGGGAGCCGCTCAGAGATATCTCGCCCCGGTTTGCTTAAAACCACGACTGCAAACTAGCCAGTCCTGATATTAAGTCAGAGGTGTAAATTAACTAATACCTTTTTGTCGGTTGGCCTACTGCTCACTCATAACAAAAGTGTTACTTGATTTAGTCTCACTTCCATTCATCGTTGCTAGTCGTGATAGACAGAAATCAAAGGTCTTCGGAGTTACCGTGCTACTGCTGCCTTTTCATTCCACGAGCCTCTTCATTGTAACGTCGCTTGGACACAAATTTACGTAGCATTAGCTCCTATGATTTACGGGTCGATTAATCGGAAATTCAGAATAATCAACATATAAACAATTTTTATTATCAGTGTATAATTGTATCATGCCAATTATCATAATGAACAATTAGGAAGCCAATTTAGAAAAGGATAAATGCAATGTGAAACATTGTATCCTCTTGGCCGACATGTTACTGTAGCTATATGGAAAATAGCCAAGTGTTCCATGCAGGAGACAAACGAATTTCACATAGTCACACATGTAACAGTTATCCTAATTTAACACAAGACACACAGTCTAAAATGCATAGCATCAACAACCTTTTACCCAAGTAATTCAAAGAACACTTACAGCAAAGAAATCTTGTGTTTTAAAGAATAAACTTAACTAGCCTATGAGCACATTTAGTAGCACAAACAACTATACAGTGTGCCCTATGGGCACAATGCGTTTAACACAATTACATTTTTGAATCATACCTGACAGCAGAGAGACACACAGCAGTGAGAGTTCTGGTGCAGAGCTCCAGAGACTCTCACACACTTCATGGGGGTTTTTCTGACTATAGAATCCCCAAGACTGATTTGCAACATTCCCTTAAATACTACCAGAACAAAAACAAAAATATTTAAATCAGTTGTAAACACATAAAAGACCTTTTGGTCTTTTAGGTTCCCGTGCTCCAGGGTTGCACCTGGCTGGAGATAGATAAATATTCCCACAGGCCTAAAGGGGGACACCCCCCCTCCTCAACACGACACAATTCTACAAAAGTTTTAAGTCTTTCTCATAATATAAATGACTACTGTGAAATTGAAACCAATTTACATATTGCACAAAGACCTTTAAAATGATAACAAACATGAAAAGTTGACGATCATGAATCCTGAAATATATACATGTTTTTATGTGAGCATCGCAACTGGAGGTTCTTGGCATTTCTCTGTCAACGTTAGGCCCTGACCATGTGCCCATGGGGAAGGATGGGTAAGGGACTGAAGAGCGATGGTCTTTTCTTTCTCCAAATCTTCCTATCTTTGCTCAAAGCCCATTGTTTCTGAGTGTTGGGCTTGACTAGGAGATCAAAACCCATTGTTGTGTGGTTGTCAATTTGAATTTACAGAGTGTTTGGCTTCACAAATAATTTTTTATAAGGAATAATTTCACTCCTACGTCACTAATAAAAATTAAGTTTTGATATATTTAGGAAATGTACAAAATATCTTCATGTAGCATTATCTTTACTTGATATCCTAATGATTTTTGGCATAAAAGAAAAATCTTAAATTTTGACCCATACAATGTATTTTTGGCTATTGCTACAAATATACGCCAGCGACTTAAGACTGGTTTTGTGCTCCAGGGTCACACTAATTCAAACCCACTCCTTCCCATAGATCACAATGTTAATTTGTTACTCCACCCAAAAAAAGGTGTAAATTCCTTTCAACAACAGGTCAACCTTTGACCCAATGACTTCATGTGCCAAACAAGCGGTGTTGCCTTCCACTGCCGCCATTGTTGGGTATTACTGTGACCTAGTTGAGGGCCCATTTGGAGGCTTTTAGACGCTCCTGACGGGATGCAAAACAAGGATGTTGTGTGTCCCTATTCAAATATTATTCATTTGAATATGAAGGGTATGAGGGGAACAAGAGCTTCATGCAAAAGTGACATTTACTGGTTCACGGCTACAGCTTTTACCTGATTGTTTTGAGTATGTTTCATTTAAAGCCAGAAGTAAATGTTGTGCAGGCCTGGAAAGTATGTAGATATATAGTATTACTATAACACTAACAGCTAGAAGCGCACATCTACAGTATGTACTCTATGGTTGGTTCCTTGGGTATTTTTAACAAGTAATCATTGCTGAGATCTTTTGTCTGGTGACCTGTTGATGACTAATGTCTGTTTAAAGCCTGTTTATAGTTTCTTACCACTGATAAACAAATCGCTTTTCCTTTTGACTCATTTATGAAGATGCTGTGCAGACTTTACTCACTTTCGCCTTTTTGTTTTTTGTACTTATTTTGTCTTGTTTTTTATGACTAATGTCTAAAAACTCTTAAATTAAGATACACTTACTTGAGAAGCAAAAGGACTCAAGATATTAAGTCTTGTTTTTGACAAAACTCATTCAAATTGTATCTTGTGCTACTAAACGGCAATCTCTTTCTGCGGTAAAGAAAAAAAACTTACTCCAAGGACGAACAGATTATTTATCTTGATTTTAACTAACAGGTTTTTTTTACTCTAACTCATTTAATTTTTGCATAATTTTTATTGTCTTAAGTCATTTGCTTTTCAAGTAATGCATATGATTTACGATTTATTCTGTTGAGATCTTTGTTCAGAAAAACTAATAAAACATCATTTTTTTTTTGGCATGTTCTTACTGTTTAGTTCATTCAGATTTTTCTTTGAAAGACTCTCTGACTTTTGAATCATTTGCCATCAGATTTTGTGCCTGACCCTAGATATAACCCTCATATCTCTTGGAAACCTGGCTTTTTTTTATTTCATCATTACGCTTTTTTCTGTTATTTACTGAAATTGGTATTACTCTAATGAACATGCTGCAAAATCGAGAAGCTTAGGATCTGTGGCAGTGGTGTTCAATTTTTACAAGTTAACTAAAACTAAAACCATAAAAAAGTTTGTTACTAATAAAATAAAATAACTTTTACAATAAATAAAACAAAATAATAGAATAGAAAAACTACACCTGAAAATCAAATTAATAAAAACTATATAGATATTGGGAGGTTGGGGGTGCAGTTTGGGTGTTGTTAATCCTGTAGCAACCCTGCGCCCTTAAACAGTAACATAGCAAACATGAGTTTTGCAGAATGAGGGTTAACATACTGACAAAGAGAAAAAATAGCAACAGCACAGTGGCCAAAGACAAGGCACATTAATCAGGAGGATTTTGGCTGTGGTCCTTGTAATATTGTGTGTGAGATTAAATGTTGTGTTTGTATGTCACACAGGTTCTGGAGAGTTTTAAGATCATGGACTACAGTCTGCTGTTGGGGGTGCACGTTCTGGACCAGAGTCACAGAGAAGGAGACGTCAACATTGTGGATGGGAAGAGGACCGTGGGACAGAAAGTTCTTTACTCCACTGCCATGGAGTCTATTCAGGGAGACGGCAAGGCAGCCGAGGCTTTGACTACCGACGACACGTGAGTCCCTGATATTAAATCCAGTGTTTATCCTGTTTGTATATATTCAAAATGTGTGTGTAGTTATATACACAGATTAATGCACATTGGTTGCAAATACAGTATATATCTTTTTTTTTTTAGTGTTTAGGGTTTTGGTAAAAATGTTTTGTGGTATTTCGCCAGTGACTTTCACTACAAAAAACTGTCATATATATATATATATATATATATAGTAGAGAATTATTTATATATTATATATATATACTGTATATATCACATCACACACATATACTAATTGTCGAACTGTGTATTATCTTTATGATTGTAGTTTAATTTCTTTAAATACGAATAAATTCTTTTCAGGTATTAATATTTTTTTTTCTTTGAAAAATTTAGAACAATAAAACACAAATGAGACTGCAATTAGAATTTGTCACAGTGCAAAAATAAGATTAAAGCTTTATGATTTTTATTTTTTATTTTGCGGGTGAAATGGCTTGTCTTGACCTTGATATGTTTATTTCCTAGCCACTAATAACATAATATAATTTTAATACAATGTTTCCTTTTACACAGAATGGGAGGCATTCCTGCAAAAACACACAGGGATGGGAAACTACTTATATTTCTAGGCATTATCGACATCTTGCAGTCTTACAGGTAAGCCTGGTGTCAGTTTACAACAAACCCAAGAGCCCAAATGTCATGTTACACACCAGCTTACAGCATATTAGCTCAATGCACCATCTTTAAATGAACTCCCTCATCCCTGACGAGATCTCTTGCTCTTATTTCCCACCAAGATTCATTAAGAAGCTGGAGCACTCCTGGAAGGCACTCGTCTATGATGGTGTAAGTCTATATGTCTCTCTGCTCTCTTCGTTTATGAATAGACTATTCATACCGCTGGGGGAATTAAAGACTCTTCCTGGTTTAATTGTCTTGTATTCTCTTTCTCCTAGGATACGGTGTCTGTGCACAGACCGAGTTTCTATGCAAACAGATTTCTCAAGTTCATGAGCTCCAGAGTATTCAGAAAGATTCAGCGTAAGTCAACAACGGCGAGCAAATTCATTCATTATGCAAGTATTACATAATCACAACGGGATACATTTTGAATGTTAAACGTTAATAATGGGTACAACCTGGCCTCTGCGAAATAATATTTTAAGAAATGTAACACAAAAAGGTCTCATTTGTTAACATTAGTTAGTGCATTAGTTAACATGAACTATGAGCAATATATTTTTTACAACACTTATTTACCTTTGTTGATGTGAAAACCGTGTAACATTCTAAACAATAATGGCCAATACAGTTGTTATTTTTTCTTTCACGCTCTCTTGCATATAATGATTTTAACACATGCAAACTTAATGTAAGATGTAAATGTAGACACTGAAGACTAATAAATGCCGAAATTGAAAATCTTGTTCATTATTAACTAATGTGTACTATGAAAACTATTGGTAATGTTACCGCTTGTTTAATAATTAAGAAATTGTTTAATTTAAGTCTGTACATTTAATTGCATATATCTGTGGATATGAAAAATAGAATTAAATCAAACCAAAAGAAAATGTGCAAAGTCACTGCCACAGTACTAGGATGTTCTGGGTTATTTTCTATGATATTTTGGCCTCTAGATTAAAACCGGGTCAAAGAAGTGCATTGCAAGCAGTGGAATTATAATTATAATTAATCTAATTGATAGTTGGAAAAAGATAATTATCATATATAAAACTTCCTGTCAGTGAAAAAATGTAAGAACAGAAGTTGCATCAATATTCTTGCACGACCGTCATTATTTTTCAACTTTAATTTCATTACTAAGAATATTTTGAAACAACATTACAACAGCAGAACTTCTCCTTCCTCTTTCTACAAGCTAACAAGAAGTCAAGAACTGTAATTCACCCCGGTAATCAGATTTTTATAAGCCAAATAGCAGAATGCAGATTTATTTTTATCCTTTCTAATAAAGTTAGACAGCAGACCAAGATTTCATTTCACGGTCTAATTGTCTGCTGCCAGGTAACGGTTAGGGGAGAGTTACATCATCATATTTTCAGTTAATTTAGGACAGTGTCCGTAATTAGTCTCTTTGTCGCACATCCAGCAAATCGTTTCTCCCCGAGCAAGAGGGCGCGGAACTCCATATCAGCGCTGAAGTGCTCTTCTCAAGAGGTGCTGTCCTCACAGAAGGAGGAGAAGGCCGAGGAGAGGACAGACAGACTTGGAGGAGCCCGTAGTCTTGCCAGTCTGGATGGACAAGGTGGGCGGTGGTGGGCACTGACTATATGAAAACTGTTCATAGGGCTAGAGGGCTTTTCACATGTGAAAATATTATCTGAGAGACATTTTAAACTCTGGATTAACATAATCATCGGTTATCATGTTTCATATTTTACTCTGGATTAGTTTAAGTTTCAAGTTTTCACACTGTACATCTGTAAACCACAAAAATGAAAATTCTGTCATAATTTAATCACCCTCACATGCAATTTCTGTTGCTAATGCGTTTCTTCTGTTTGAAGAGACGTTTGGGGAAGCATTGTGGTTATACTGACCGAGTTGACGTAGCCATTGACTCCATAGTAGCATAAAACAAAAATGCTGAACGTCAGGCTACCGTTTACAACTGGCGTTTTGCCGTTTTAAAATGCATAACTTTTTGCTATGGTTACTCCTGGTCGTTTACACTTACTACTCCTGTTTTTCCGACCCTCGAAAATCGTGGAGAATTTTGAAAACCTGAAGACCTACACCACGTGCACCCGTTTTAGTTTGAAAACTCCGGAACTGTTGCGCAACCCTACTTACATGTACGGACCAAAACGTAGACTTTTGAAAACGATGGCGTGGCTGAACACATTCGCTCTGCGTATCCTTGACGTCCGTGTAAACAATAACACCATGCTCATTGTTGTTCTTATAGATATGTATAGGTAGATTCCCCATTCAAGCACGTAGACGCGTCCGCCATCTAAATAATAAGGCATCTACTTATACATTTCTATGGTTGTACCTGCATAAATGGTCATGTGACATGCGTTTTTGGTTGTGTAGTGTAGACGGAGAACGTTTCTGAAACGCAGTGAAAAAACAAAAAAAAACGCCAGTGTAGACGAGGATCGTTTTCATTTTAAAACACCATTTTAAAATGAAAACACACTATGTAAATCATGGCCTGCAATGACTACCATCAGCTGTTTGGTTATAAGCATTCTTTCAAATATCTTATAGTGGTTTGGACTAAAAGTGACGGAAAGTACATGTGATACACAATTTTCATATTTGGTGAACTATCCCTTTAAAGTTTTTTATTTGCATATTAATGAGGCAAACAACATTAGCTAGGCTTAAAAATGGCATTAGTCTGGGGTTAAAAAGATACCTGGGGATAAGTGCAGAGTAAAAAGCTCTTGATTTGCATCTTATGCCACCACTAAAGATCTTCCTCGTTCAATTCGCATTTACTACCTGAACGCAAACCTCAGCGGCAGAAGTTACACAATGTCCTTGCTTTGACCTTTTGCGCTGCTAAATTAGTCATCGGCTCAGAGCTGCTGCTGGGTATGAATTACAATAAAAAATGTGATATCTTACCGTTCAAAAGTTTGGGTTCAGTAAGAATGTTTTAAAAGAAGAATGAACACTTTATGTCCTAGGCCAGGACACAATTCAATTCATCAAAAGTAGCAGTAAGCTTCACAGATCTGTTTACAACTGATTTATGTTTTAAATAATTGCTATTCTTTTGAACTTTATTCATCAAAGAATCCTGAACAAATGTATCACAGTTCTTCTAAAAAGAATATGCCAGGCCCAACGTTCCTCCATTGACAATAATACTGATAACTCTTCTCAAGCAGCAAATCAGCATACTAGAATGATTTCTGAAGGATCATGTGACACTGAACTGGAGTAATGATGCTGAAAATTCATCTTTGCATCACAGGAATAAATTGCATTTTTAAATTTCAAACTTTTAAATGGTAGTTTAGTTACTTTGTCATGTACTGTACATTTATTCATCAGAAAATACATGTTTCCTCCCAGTCACCTCATATGATGTTTTGTCTGCTCATCCCACAGTGTACTGGTCCTCTAACCGTCCTGACCTGGTCCCTCAGACTCCTTACCCGTATGAAGCCTCTTCCTTGAGCCACACCCTCTCCCCGCCCTCTATTTACGTCACAGATCGGTACCGGGAGGCCAGATCAAACGAAAGGTGACACCTTACATCTCACAAACCTTCAGACCCATCATCCCGACACACACCTGTTACCTTCTCACATCTCCACTTCTCTTCCCACCACAGAAATACTGAAAGGGGCAGTTCAACTAAAATATGAAAATTTACCAAACACATTTGACTTCTTTCCATGGAACACAAATGGAAAATTTTTTTTTAGCCACTTAGTCATAATGAATACGGACTAAGGCTTTCAGGCTTCAGAAGGCGGCAACAGCACCATAAAAGTATCGTAAAAATAACCATATGACTTGTGCGTCATATGATTGTGAACTTTATGAGATGAACAGACCAAAATGTAAGTGGTTATGCTCCAATCATCTTCTTTGAACCACTCAACTCAACAAATGATTCAGAGCAGTTTTGTGAACTGAATCAGTTGATTCATTGACAAGATCTGACTCGAAAGAATGATTCTTACACAAATCCAGCTTTGCTTCTTCTCTCATTAACACTCCAAGGAAAGCTAGAAGTCATTATTTTTGTCCTTTGATTTCAGTTTCAAGTCATTTACTATTTTTATGGTACATTGGAGTCCTCTTTTAAAGCCTAAAACCCTTCATTTAACTGTCATTTCATGGAAATTTTTCAAAACCTTTTTGAGTTTCTCCAAAGAAAGAAAGCAAAATAGGTTAGGTTTGAGTAAATAATGACAAACCAGTGTGATTTTGAACTGAATCAGTTAATACATTGATGATCTAGTTCAAAAGAATCATTCCTTCACAAATCAAACATATCTCATGGAGATACATACCAAGGAAAGCTAGCTATCATAATTTTTGTCATATGATTTGAGTTTCAAGTTGTATACTACTTTTATAGTGCATTTGAGTCCTTTTTGAAGCCAAAAAACATACTTTACTTATTTACTTATTGCAATTACATTCAAAAGAGCAACAGATACTTCAAAATCCTTTTGTGTTCCATTAAAGAAAGAGTTAGGAATGACAGGAGGGTTGAGTAAATGATGACAGATAATTGATTTTTGTGTGAACTATTCCTTTAACTATCCAAGTCATTCGAATATAGTCAAACAATGCCACAATGTAACACTTGAGATGGATTTCTTATATCCTGCTCTAGCGTGAGCTGCTGACTAGATGTTGTCATGTTACACTTGTTCTGCTGCTGGATTCTTTGTGTTTGGTTTTCACTGATCTCCTCACCTTTGACACACACCTGTTTTAAGAGGAATTCCTGTGAAAAGACCTCATGAATATTTCACCTGCTTGCTAAGGACGAATATAATAGTGGTATTGTTTTATGACACACAATACCACAAAAAGGGGCATTCGGTGCTCCTCAGCTTGAACAATGATTATTGAGTTAAAAGAGCTTAGTCAGATGCTATCTTGCTTTAATCAACATAATAGGTTAATTAGAGGTGGTTGCTAAGGCAAAAATAACTATTGCTTCATGTTAGGGATGTACAATGTTTCAGATGGCAAGTTTGGGCACAGGAAAGAAATTATTTTAAAAGATGTATTTTTTTCCGCTCACCAAGGCTGCATTTATTTGATTAAAAATACAGATACCTGTAATAGGAATAACTTTACATTCAAAAATATTGTTTTCTGTTTGAATGTATTGTAAAATGTAATTTATTCCTGTGATGCAAAGCTGAATTTTCAGCATCTTTACTCTTGTCTTCAATGTCACATGATCCGTCAGAAAATCATCTGATATCTGATTTTTGCGTGTGCATACAAGAACCATTTTTTATGTTGAAAACAGGTTCTGCTGCTAATTAGTTTGTGGAATTCTTTAATGAATATAAGTTCAAAAGAACCTCATTTAGTAACTGTCTTCACGGTCACTTTATGATCACTTTAATGCGTCCCGTTGTCAACTGAAAGTATCAAATTTCTTTAAAAAAAAAACGAAATATCTCGCCTGTCCCTCGGGCCGAGTTGTCCCCCCCCCCCCCAGCGTTTGGTGAGTTCCAGGTGTGTCAGCCTTGTTTTAATGAACACCTCTCAGGCACTGAAAAGTGTCACTGCTCCAAGTGCTTTATGTTCATATGAGGTTGACAAGGTTTCTGTTGCCATGGCAGCGAATACTCAAGAGATTATTACAGGCAATAAAAACATAAGCACATTCCAAAGTGGATATAGATGGCCAGCGCTCATCTGAAACATGTCACGGTAATGATGAGAAATATTACAGCTGAAATGCTTTCTGTTCTGGTCTCCCTCACACACGGCCACACATATTCCCTCTGTGGCATTTATGAGGCCACCAGCTTTGCTCAATATTCATCTGTCATGTTTTGAGGACTCTTCATTTGTCCTTGAGCTCCTTCGGGCTGTTCTTCTGACTCACTGCTGCTGTTGTTTCCTTTCAGATGTGCCAGCTCAACTTTTACATTGGAGGACAGCGGCATCTGTCTGACGTCGGAGCAAAGCACCATGGACATAGACAGAGATGACGACTCGGTGCTGGATGTCTACTTTGTGAGTTTGTGCAGTACAGTTAGTCGATTGCATCTCGAGGGATCTATGGATCTTAGTCAGGGTCATAGAGAAAATGAAGATGTGAGGAACAGAAGTAACAATACTTTTTTCAATAGGTTGTACGTCGCTATGTTTTTTTTTTTTTTTTTTTGTTTTGTTTTGGTTTTTTCTCACAGCCCTTATTTTACTCACATAAATAAATATGATCCTATCCTGCTAAGTCTTTTGATCTGCAACTCGAATTTGTCAAAAATGATCATAAATTATCTGTGATATGTGGCTCTTTGGCATAGTCCTAATTGGCAGGCTTGCAGCATAAACCATGATCGAGCAGGTAAGCAATTTTGTATATTGGCTAAAAAAAAAAAATAAAAAAAAAAAAAAAAGAATAAAAACGAAAACATTCCGTACCATTTATAATCCTTTTGTAATCCATTTTGTGTGTATGTACAGTATATGAATATTACATTTTTATTGAATTTAATATGTATAACTTATAATCATATGCAATATAATAATGAACACAAATTGTTGTTTAGATTTAATTTTTTTAGATTTTAATTCTTATTTCATTATAAATGTAATGTATAAAATATCAGATATATCATGTATGAATAACAGATAAAATTCCGAGTTACTTTTTATATGATATTACAAAGGTTTATTATATATAATAAAACCGTTTTACCTATAACAAATGTTATTCTTTCATTTTTATTAAAAATCGTTTAACATTATGACTTACACATCTTATCCCTGATTTTATAAATATCAGATTCATTTTGACAGTTAAGAAGGATAAGGCTAGTCATTCAGTATTACAACTTATAATTTTAAAACGTTTAATAATCAATATAAAAGAATACATTTGTAATATAAATAATAACTTTCATAGAATTTAATATCCAATTTAAAAATTATAATATAATAAAATCAAATATACTATTTGAAATTTATAAAAGGTAATTGTGAAAGTAATGAAAAGAATAAAAAAAAGAATACCCTTGTATATAATATAAAATACTAATAAGAAACTAATAACTACTAATGTTAAATATTATATATATTATATTATTGTTTATAATTTCTAATACCAGAATACTGTATTTGGGGGGGGGGGGCGTTGGGGTGTGGACGGTGGGAGGGGGGGGTGGGGGGTTGGTGTTTTATTTCATATTATTATAAGTCTTAAATATACTTTTTAATATACTGTATATTATGAAAGTAATACTGCCACTAATAACTTACAACTTCTATAAAAGTTGATCATATTGTTGATCTCTTTTCCAGTAAGGAGCAAAACGAGATGATCTTCATCTCTACCCTCCCCATCATCACCTGCTTCTGTAGTCCTCCGGATCCTCATGTGCCGAGAGCGCCACCTGCTGCCAAACAAAGAAAACATTCGCCAATACAACAGCTACAAACACCAGATCACAGACTGTTTGGAGGGAATGTGGCTACAAGAGTTCAGATTCAGGGACATCCGTAACCACATGCTGATTCAGCTTTTGTAGCCCTAACATTACAGGCAGCTCTGGGATCGGACTGAAGGCAGATGTCACATCATGCCATTCACTGTTTTGGAAACATGCAATAATTACGCTCCTTTGATATGCAAAGATGGTTTATAACTGCTATGTTCTTTACCTCTTAAAGGATCTAGTCTTTAGTGACCTAGATGCAGCGCTTGGCGATTCAAACTCTAGGGAACAGAGCTGTTCACATCTTTTTAAACGTGCAATTTTCATACATTATACAAGGGTGTGTTATCGTTTTATTTCCAAGCCAAAACAGTTTCTAGGAAACAACAGATGTGTGACTGTAGTTCTCAGACATCTCTTATGATGTACTGTAAATGTAGGAGTGTCTTTCACTGTGTAACTTCAGTCATGCTCAGATTTACACTGGTACATCAGCTCCTGATAATCAAGAGTGGGATTCGCATCAGCAGTGCATCATTTACATATATCCAGATGCCAGAATGTTTTAATGTGCTAAAATGCAGTCAGTCTTTCAAGTGGGGACGGGTGAGTTTCATACACGCATATACATTCTCTCAGGAGATCCTTTTCCTAGAGGCGTCCAAATGATTGCTTGATGTTAGATGCTAGTGCGCTTCTGATTTTAAATGCCATGTCCGAACTGTCTTTTGAATATTATTATTGCACCTTTGTTTGTTTTGAGGCCATAATTTATTAAATCATTATTATAAATTAACTTTGTGTTGGTCTGCATTTCATGTCGACCAGTATTTGGCCGTTTTGAGATTATTGCGACGTGCATTGTTTGTGAATGAGTGTCCATTTTAATTTGGCAATTTGTATGTATTTCGCTCCCGTTAAATTGTGTTATGTACAGTCTGCACTAACATTCAAATGTTTGGGGTCAGTACGATTTTTGAAACTATTGTGAAAAATGTCTTTTGAGCCTCACCACGGCTGTAATTATTTGATCAAAAATACAGTAAACTGTAATATTGTGAAATATTATACAATTTAATATATGTTTTCCATTTGAATACATTTTAAAATGTAATTAATAACGATGATGGCAAAGCTACATTTTCAGGGGCCATTACTCCATGAAGACCTCGCCACCCCTCATTATAAAACGGATGCATCCGTTATCCTGGTACGTTGAACGTTACCCCCAATGCGCAAGATATAAAGGTACATCTAAAAATTTTTGAAAAAGGTCAATATTTTTTGTCACTCATTTCAGAAAGTGAAACCCATATATTATATAGATTCATTACACATAGATTGAAATATTTCAAGCCTTTATTTTTTTGAAATTTTGATGATTATGGCTTACAGATCATGAAAACCCAAAATTCAGTGTCTCAGAAAATTAGAATATTGTGAAAAGTTCAATATTGGAAAGTCATGGTGTCACAACCTAATCAGCTAATTACCTCAAAACACCCGCAAAGGTTTCCTGAGCCTTCAAAATGGTCTCC